>LPNX011183273.1:3948-189108 GCA_001517045.1 Pseudotsuga menziesii
TTAAAATTCCTTTCTAAACTCAAGTAGGAACTAATAGAAATTTCCTAATTATCAACAAAATTATTATCTTCTAAGATATATTATATATAAATCAAACTAAGAGTTATTTTCAAGAAAGTATTAAAATCTTGATTTAACTAAAGATAACCAACTGCCAATTTTCCGAAGAATATCTATAAAAGCAAGAGCTAAGAGAGGGAATTGAATTTGATCTTGATTTCTAGATGGGATTGGAGAGAATTTCCAAAACCTAGTACTTAGAGAATATGAAGCCTAACTCCAAAATACTAGAAGCCTTATCGTTAGGTGTTCTAGTTTCTATAACATGGTGAATTCATCTAAGGGGGATATGATTAAGAACCAGGAACAGTTCCAGGTCAAGGTTGGGAGGAACCTGGCAATTATGAGGTCACTCGGTTACCACTCCACAAGTTAGAATCAGAGTATTTCCTATTTATTTTTTGTTGAAGTGTGTGGGGTGATAGAGATCTTACAATCCAAACAACTGCATGTAAGAGGTTTACTATATATCAGATTTTATTTCTTCTCTTAAATATGTTTGCAGGATGAGATTTATAGTTATCAAGATTTGTATTGAAAGTTGCTTCATACACTGGAATAAAACAATTATTTCTCTGTGTCCATTGACAGAAATATTTAGTCATGGAACCCTGGGATTTATTCAAAGAAATTTTTATGGATAGTGTTACAGAGAGAAACTTCCTATGGCTTGGGGTGTACCACAACAGACCGCTTTGACACTAGAAATCAATCTTTCCCAATATGCAAGAGAATCCAAACATCTAACACCAAGGGATACCGAATCGTACCTTGTTATAGATGGTTTAAGTAGATCCCATTGAGCTTTTCCAATTCATGCCTTGCATTAGCAATTCGCTCTCAACAACAACAAACAAGACAAGCATGCTCTATAATAATGTGTTAGACCTAATCTAGCATATATATTCAACAATGCATAAGCAATTAAATACATCCATGGATTCAATATTCATATTCAAATGCACATAATTGGATAGGAAAAGATATTTATATTAATAAAATCAGAGATTACAATAGTGACAACTTTTGTTGGAACGTCTACGAACCAGAGAAATCGAGTCCTCTACCTGGGCCTCCACCACCTCAATCTTCCATCTCTCAATAGAAAGCTCATAGGAAAAGGAAAGCTTTGGAAGAACACAAAGTGATACAAAGACACAAAGAGATGCAGACTCAAGTGTAAGCAAACTGAGGAAAAACTGGACAATAGTTTCTTTTCTTTTCAATTCCTACTCTTCAATGTATCCAAAGGGTTACTAATTATATAGCACTCCAAAAGGGTAATGGAGGGTTGAATCCGAGCGATCTCAACGAATATGGAAGGCCAAGAGTCAAGATATTCTAACTCCTATGAGGAAAACTCTAAAAATATTTGTACTTATGCGCACATCCCGATGTACGCGGGTTTGAGGTCAAAAGTCATATTTACATGTGAGTATGGGTTTAAAAGTCACGTACAACAATAAACATGTGTATTTTAGGGATGAACTTGGAACATCAAAGTATAATATAATTATATGGGGTCTAAAGAGTCTGTAGAGAGACAGGGAATTCCATAAATATGTGATCAAGCATGTGTGGTAAAATCATCCATAACATATGCCCCCTAATGTGTGAGGTCAGAGGGGTAACATAATGGCCGAAATACATTATAAAATCCATCCTAGAACTGGGGTAATGAAGACCAAGATGGAATAACCATCCACTCATCAATACAATATAATAATCAATCTTTGCATATGACTGCAAATACATATAGTAGTCCTGGATACATAAGAGTACAATGGCCATGAATAGCCATGATATACAAAATGTGACATGTGTGGTCATCGCCACGTACAATATACAATAGATTAGAATATCCAAAGTGGATGAAGATATAAAATGGATCAAGATATCCATAATATCTAAAGATATACAATGGATCAAGATCTCCATAGTGGATGAACATATCTGATATACACTGGAATCAAATCATGAAAGCTGATATCTGATGAACACTGGAACGATCAAGGAGGTAGCATTCATTGAATTCCACCAAGCTGCAAGGTCTTCCACCAGTCACTCCCTCTGAAGCATCATACTCCCTCTGTCTTCCATACTCTATGCACTGAAACATTCTGTTCTAGAGTGACAAGTAGCTTCCTCTGTGACTAATATTCTATGTATCCATCTAGGGTCACTGGATACCAAGATCCTCTATCTTTGAAAGTGTTCTTCTTGCACTCATCTGTGTGCTTGCCATCCTTTTTCAACCTTGTAGCAAAGGTTCATATCTTCATCAAGCTCCTCATGTATGTGTTATCGCATGGGTGTCTTCTGAGCTTATACAAGTCCTTCTTTCATTTGCACACATGATTCTGCCTGTCATGTGTCTCAACTCCTATTGGCTGCAAATGTCTCTTCATAGTCTATGCCTTCTTTTCGTGAGAATCCTCGTGCTACGAATCTTTCCTTGTGTCCCATGAAGTTTCCATATACTGCATGATGGAACTATGAAATTTCCTTCATGTATCAATACTGCATTCTAGACATCATTCTTCTTGAACTGGTCTTCCCTTTCTTCTTGGAAGGTTCTGCATCAATGATGTCACTGCATTCGTTATATTATTTTTCATCTTGAACCGTCGTTAGTTGTTCTTCAGAACAAGTCTCATTCTTCTTTTCTTGTAGGCGATTATGTATGCGATATTTCCTACAAGTCAAATGCATTTGTATGGTTAGAAACATTTCATAAGGAATATTCATACTGGCAAGTTCTTATGCATAAATATATGATCATGCAACTACTTTATCCAATACAACATTCATCCATATCTCACAGAAACGTTTCTAGATGCCTTCCATCTCTACCAGAACAACATTGAGATTGTGCACTAATCCAATATGTCAGCAAAGAGGTTTCATTCTAGATAAGTAGCAATGGAGAGTTGTATAGCACCATGAGCTACTTACCCATCACATGCATATTAGTAGTATACTATCATTAATGCAAACATTATATCATGCATAATACATTAACTAAATATAAACAAATGCATAACAAAACAATATCATGAAATGTCAATTGAATTATTATCTCTATTTATTTTGTGGGTAGACTCCTTCTTGAGCCTTCAGCTTCATCGTCTTCTTTATTCATAATAGCATCGTTTCTTATCCAAATGCTAAGGTGGATAAGAGGTTCTTCAAGAGTTGAGTTATTCATAGTCCTCATTGCTTGAGGGATCTTCTTTGGATGGTGAGAGCTTGATCTTCAATTGCTCCCATCTTCTTTTCTCTTATTATTAGTTGAGATTCTTCTTGTGTGTGCTCTTCCCAAATTCTGCTGAAATTAATCACTTCTTTCTAGCACACATTCTTTGAATGAATGAATCCCATGATCCTGGGAGGCAATTCAAGATGTTTATCACCACTTCTTCTTCTGCCACTTCAAGTTATTCTCTGATTTGAGATACCCGCGTAAAGTATGACTGTATGGTCTCTGCATTCTGGATCTTCACATTCTTCAATTGTTTTCTCAAAGTCATATTCTGATTTATGTTCTTCCCTTCAAATAGATTGGTCAAGGAATCAAACATATTTGGTGTCTTTAGGGAATAAACTTGTGGTACGATGTGATCTGTGATTGAATCAATAATGATCTTCTTGGCCTTGACCAAGTTCTTATGGTGTAAGGATTTTAGCCTCAACTCCCTCTGGAACTGGAACATCTCTACTCATGTAGGTGTCCAATTAATTTTCTTCAAAGAGATCAAATACTTCCATGCTTGGAAGTTGTCAACTTCACCAAGCTTATGATCAAGCTGATGTGATAGATCACTTTGAAATGAGAACCTCAAATGCAAATAACAAAAGATTAGATCTTACCGATTTGAGGTGTCCGTCTTGGTTCTGGAGCTGGCTGATCTAGGGTTTTCCAGAGAAACACTAATTTTAAAAAATTGAAATATTTTAGATCTGTTTGGATAGAAAGATATATCTCTTCAATTTGAGCTTTCCAATGTACTCCTTTTCTAAAAACAGTGGAGGGAAGCTCCTGGAACAGGAAGCCCTAGTTTTCCAATTTCTTATGTATAAATTCCTGTTACTATTTCTGTGGTATCTCTGAAATTAATACTCCTCTATGTCTGAAACATTTCCCTGAGGTAGCCTCACATGTACCTATTTCAACACCATAGGTTTAATTAGAATTGGTTTAACCAATTGGGAATTATGATCATTTTCCCAAGGTGTCCTGTTACAAGATTGTTCAGCACATCGAAGTTGTACGGACTTCCACGTGTCACTGTTTGATCTTCTGGGCCTGAAACTAGGACCAAATAAAGTAAAGTCTGTGCCTCTTCTGGAACATATTTATAAATTTAATTTGGACCTTTGTATCCCAATATATAGCAATTCTCCCTAGGTGTCCTGTTTAGGGATGGATTCTAGAAGAGGTTGGAACCCTAACTTACAGGGATCATATCTCCCAGAATATAGCGAATCTGAGGCTGAAATTTGGAATAAGTGTAAATACAAATTTTATCTTTGGCCCCTACAATTTTAAGCTCCTATTCCTTTTCCAATCCCGAGATATAGGGAATGTACCAAAACGTATCAGGTTTAGTATTTTAGGGTTTTTCCAGCTCAAGGTCAAACTAGGGTTTGACTTTCCCAGAGTTATACCCAACCAAAAATATTGATCTAGGTCTCTAAAATTTGATTTTAATGAGGAGAGAAATCCTATTCCAAGCTCAGTAAAAAATTTCTCTTCTGTAAGAAGCCCTAATTTCCTGCACTGAAAACTAAAAATGCTTGGAATTGAATTCTGCTTCGATAGAAAGATGCGCCCTTCAATGGAGAGTCATCCTAGTATAATTTTGCTGATGGATTGTGGAGAGAGACCCAAAAAGTAAGAATCCCTAGCTTCTACAGCTACATAATTTCTTCTTCTCATGTTAGCTCTGATACCATGCTATATTTTTATCATTCAAGCTAGCATTATGATCTTAGGATATTTAACTAAGAGAATAACATGCACAGTAATAAAACACAAGAGACAAGAGACACAAAGAATTTTCCTTGTGGAAACCATAAAGGAGAAAACTCTGTGACTTCCTCAGAGATAGAATCAACACCAAAAGTAAATCCTGAAAACATAAAGATGATCTCCCGATAGCAGTAGTCTCTCTCTTGTCCCATCAACTTATCCTCTGACTCATGTGCCCCAATGAGTGAGTGTGTGTGTGATAAATAGAGAGGCTCACTCTCTATTTATATTCTTTCATTCACTTGAAACCCACTCCAACATGTCGGCCTCACTTAGCAATTACTTACAAGAGCCGACATATCTAAGAGTGTCTAATAACCATAGTGCCCCACAACTTGTGGGGACTTTTCCTCCTTCGACCAAAAAGGAGGGTTATCCTTAACACAACAGTGGGGACTATTTCCCTGACTTACAATGACTCACCTAGGGTCGACTTCTATAGGATATTCTAATAACCCTAGGGCCCCAAAACTGTGAGGAATTTAACCCTTGACCAATAGGAGGGTTACCCACAATGACTTGACATGACTTGTTACATTATAGAAACTCTCGATAGGAACATCGGGGCATGACATGACTCAAATACATTACAGACACATCCTGGAATAAACATCGGGGTACAATACATAAGATATACAAATGAATACATTCCGAAGTTACAATTACATCAACAATAGCATGCTTGTCTTGTTTGTTGAATGCTGAGAGAGTAAATTATGAATACAAGCGAGATTGGAAAATCTCAACGAGGATCTTCATCAACCATCCAGAATAAGGTATGTTTCAAGATCCTTTAGTCTTAGATGTTTGGTTTCTCTTTCATATAGGAAAGGGTTGATTTATGCGGTTACTCTATCTATTTTGGTACCCCAAGCCATAGGAAGTTTCCTCCATAACAGAATTGGTGACCATACTGGGGACATTCCTTATTTTTCTTTGGGGTTTGGGGGCACAATGTGCTTGATATTCATGACTTGATCTTTCTTTCTCCTTGTTTCTGTGTTGAATTTTATAGTATGTTCATCCATTGACACTCCCCTTTATTGGTTTGACCCTTGGCTTGCTTTGTTAGACACTGAGAGGGGGGGGGGGGAATCGATGTAAAGCCAATTTTAAAACTTTTCTTAGCTTGACACAATTAGCTACCAATTCATCATTCCACTAGTCTACCAATTTCATAATCATTTCATAAACATATTTCACTTCATCATTCACATAGCATAAGCATTTGAATCATCAAGAACCATAACACAAAAGAACACAACACCATATAATTTTGTAATCTTTCTATATTAGTTTTTGTCTGGCTACAACCATGAGGTAAAATCAGCACCTACTGATATGTAGAGCACCTACTCTGTATCCAAGACCCTGCCTAGTTTTCTTAGACCCTCCTAAGAAGGGTTTGAGGTATCCTAACCTCAAAAGCAAGACAAGATTGCTTTTACAATTAAATCTCACTGTCACATCAACATCATCTGTTACTTCAATCTATTTTGCTCATCACTCTCATATTCTTCTCCACTGACACATCATAGCAATCATTTTCAAGCTCATCAAATAGCCGCTATCACTGATCATTAGCTATACTGCTCAAGGTTCATGTCAAGCACAAGGGTCTGCTCATCATCTAATGTACTCTGTCAAGTCATCATACATCTCTGATAGGGTGCATCATCTTCAACATATCATCTTCATAGTCAACACCATCATGTCATCAGACTTCAATTGTGGATACTATAGTAGGCTTTGCACAGACTGTAAAGAGATCATCATCAGTAGGTAGACATAGAAGTGCATTATCATATCAAGGTATCATCATAGTGAATCAAGAAATCATCATAGTGCAAAAGACATTATCATCAACAAAAATTTATGTTGTTCATCAACTCTGACAATTCTTTTGTTATATCAACTATCTATCCATTGTCAAGCTGCTCACCAATCAGTCACTTAACTGTTATGTCTTCAACCCATCACTCCCTGTGTCACACTGTTTGTCAATTCTGAAATTGTTCTATGCTCATATCAAATGCTTATTCATGTTTATCAAAGTCTATTCAACATTCACGTCATCAAGTCTGCTGCAAATAGATCCGTCACATTCATTTATTGGGTCTTCCTCAATGCACCCGAACTCAGATTATGCAAGAAGAATCAGATAAAGTAGACTGTGGATGTATGCTGGTGTATATTGTCCTACTGGTCATTCATTGCCTCCATGCATTCATCATCTTATTTGCTCACACATAATTATATCTTAGCCCACTGCTGCAACTCTACATGGTCTGCCCAACACTGCTGGTTACTATCAAGTCATCAACAGGTCAGTCAAATTAAGCATGTCTTCAAGATACCAAAATCATCACCAAGGATTGGAACATCATCATACTCTAAAACATCAACACCAGTATGTCATCAATCCATCATCAACCTGTGCTAACTGTGTGTATGTTATGGAAAGGCATCATCACTTCTGTATGTACTATTCATGTACCACTGAGTCTACACTTCTGAACACATCATCATCTTTGTTACTATATGTGTAGCTAGGGCATCATCAACATATCATTATCATGCATACATCTTTATTGCATTCTTCACTACTGTGCATTCTCTATTTATCATTGTATCACTGCATAGATGCCACTGTACATTACTTGTACACTCAGTGTACATACATCCCTATTCATAACTTGTATACTCAACATCATCATGCATGAGTATAACACCTTGTACAAAGCGTTCATCATCATCATTATGTGCTGGAAAATGCTGGTCATCATCAAGATCATGTCACTTTCTCTAACATTTTGCAGTAACTATTTCTCTCATAAACCACTATCTATCAATATGTCTGTTCTTGTCCATTAATTTCTCCTCACATCACCAGTGTCTTATAACTTTTGTCATCAATTCAATCTCAGTTAAAGAATTCAATACACACCCAAAATCTTAGTTTTGAAGAATTCCTTTATCATGTAAAATACCAGTCTTCAAGAAGATTAGATCAACATAATGTGTTGACAAGGCTTGTGCTAAGTCAGACCAAAACATTTGCAAGAGGACTGTGGATGCATAGAATAGACTAGTGCTTCAACTGTATAAAACTTCTTCATGTTTGAGTTAATTCATTGTTGAATTTGTGATGTCTGAAAAAGCATGATAACCAGACTTTGGATGGCAGCCTTCCACAAGCTTGAAAACCTTCAACATGCCTTTGGGAGCCTTCAATGGACCAGTCCTTGTGTACTGTGGCAATCCAATGTCAGAGAAAAACAAAGGGCAGAGTTTGGATCCTTCAAAAATGTTATGACAGCCCAAGAGAAAATATTTATCTACTATTCGAATACTGTTGTTAAAAGCCTTCAGTAGACACCCAACAATATCAGAATTAGAATTTACCATGAATTCTTCCTTCAACCTTTGTTGCTGCAAAATTAGGACCATTTATGAACTGTGGATAAGCCTCCAATGACAGTCACTTTGCAGCATAGATTAACCCCCCCCCCCCCCCCCAAAAAAAAAAAAAACACAACAACAACAACAACAAAAAAATTCACCTGACTGTTGCTCCAATTTGGATCTGCTCCTATTGCTGCCACCACTATCCTTAGCTGCTGCCACCGAACTTTCCACAGTGAAGTCTGCTGCTGTAGAAAGGGAAAAAGTTTAGACAACTCTTGCTGGGCTATGCACCAAAAATTCGTAGAGAAACAGACTTAAAAATTTGTGTCTGCTAGAAGTTCGCTGCTATAGTTGCTGGTTATGAAGAAACAACGAATCAAATCCAAGAAAAATTCCCTTGCTGCATTTTGGGTCTGCAAAAACATTTAATCACTATGAAATTCGGACTGCTCCTCTGCTCCTCCAAAATTTCCAGTCATCTCAGTCACAAGTTTCTTCTCATCTGCGAGCTCTCTCTTCTTACTACTGCTACCTTAGTCATCCGAAATTTTCCTCAGTCTGCTCCTTCACCTGCGGCTGCCTCAGAGACCTCTGAAATTGCCTCAATGGACAGTCTGAAATTTCCACAGTGCTGCACCTCCGAAATTGCAGAGCTAATCCAAAATTGTTGCATCTAAAATAAGTGAGGGAGTTGGTCTATTTATATGCATTTTTCATGAATTTTAATTGGGATGACATGTCAATTGTTTTTTTTAATTTTAATTTGAAAAAAAATTCTTTTGATTGGTCGGCTGCCCCTACAAGATGGTTTAGATTTGTCTTGTCATCTTCAAAAATTAATATCTCATCAACCATGAGGAACCACGTGACGTGCCACCTACCGTTGGAAAGGGAATTATGAGGGCTATCATCTTATGAGGGTATTTCTTGCATTGACAAGGTCCTTCACTCATATTTTCTTCAATTTGTGCAGGACTTCATGAAATGACTTGAATTCGTCTTGATGTCTTCTTCACGTACTTTTATGGCATCAAGAGCTACAACACCAACCAAGGGTTTCAATAATGCATCAAGGTCTTCATCAAGATTTTCAGAATGAGTGCAAGAGTCCCATACTTCAAGAGCTCCATAATATGTCAAGAGCTTCATTATGTCAACTAAGACTTCTTCAACCAACTTGTGGGATTAAGGACCAAGTTATGAGCTTCTTCATCAAGCAGGAGGCTTCATGGGCTTCTTCAACCACCTCACCCACACTAGGAGACCTCCAAGGGTCAAGATCCATCATGACATTACCTGTGGGGTTTCTAGGCCTTCTTCAGGGGTACCATGACACCAACAGAGCATGAATGACCATAGAATGGGTCATTAATGCTTGTCCAAGCCATTTAGGGCTTCTTCATCGTCTACCAAGGCTTTAGGACCATCTCTAGGGTCTTCAACATCATTAGCAGGGTCTTCAACATCTTCATCAAAGTGGTGGCTTCAAGATCCACCCTTGTGGGTACAAGGACCTTGTCAACTGGGTACAAGGTGCTTCAAGGCACAAACCCACTTTGTTTGGGATCCAAGGCACTGCAAGGTGCAAACCCACTCTATAAGGGGTTAAGGCACTACGGGTGGGACTTGGTGGCATCAATGAAATCCTGTGGTGCCACTGCAAGTCCATGGTGGCATCAATGACAATTTCATCAACAATCTCCCCCTTTGTCATTGATGACAAATCATGCTCCCCCTATGAGCATGCTCCCCTTTTGTCTTCATCTATCCCTTTGTCTTCATTTCTCCCCCTTTGGCATCAATGGAAAAGGGTGTCCACATACATGTGTCTAAAATCTCTGATCACTGCTAACTGCTCCCCCTGTCAATATGCACGATCCTAGGACCTGTCTATATGCCTAGAGTAACCATCCTTTCTCCTTTGAGTTCATTCTCCAGCCTCATGAAATCAAGGTGTGTTAAGGTCTTTGAGATACCTTACACTTGGCTTGCCGTATGGTATCCATCCCCTCTGCTCTGATCAACCTCTCCTATCTGCAACTGCTCGGTCTTCCTCATCCATACTTGCTTCTTGGCATCTGTCCTTTGAGCATTTGTTCCTTCATTTTTACTGGATTTCCTTGATGAGTTGTCTAGGTAACTTCTCAAGGATTGTTTTCATGTACTCCAACAATCTTGATCTTTGTGCCCAAGGCCACTGCAGCTATAACACCTCATCGAACGACAATGTGTAGCGATGTGACCAACATTGTTGCATGACCAACATTTGACTGAGCTGTTGGAACTTCCAACACTTCTTTGATCAACTTCATATCTCCATGCCTGAGAGTGTCCCTGATTGTAGGCATTTGTCTTCTGATCTTCAAATCTTCTTGCTGATGTATTTGAAGGGCTCCTTCTTGGCTGACTTCTTTGACTTGCACATTCTTGGGATTTGTGGCCAAACCCACTACAGGTGTAGCATCTCAATGTGTGACATGTGGAAGCAACATCTCCGACTTGATTACATGTCCAACACCTAACTGAGTCAATGGGGCTTCCAGCCCTTCTTCTTCCATAGAATCTACAATCCATAGCCTTATGACCAAAGTTAGAACAAAAATAACAATAACCAATGAAGCCACTTTCATACCTGGGTCTTGGAGTTGTTTCCTTTATGAAGTTGCTTTGAGGAATAGACCTAACTCCTTGTTTCATCTTTGAACTTCCAAAATCCTTGTTGTCATGTGCAGGTGCATGGGAAGCAACTTTGGACATTGATGAACCTGCTTCTGGAGACTTCAAAGACCAAGTGTCATCTTCATATTTTTCTTTTTTCTTCTTGTAACCAAGACCATTTTTGTCGAGTGGAGATCTTTGGAAATCTAAGATCTTATCTAGGACAATTGAACTGTCCTGGAACTTGACCAAGGCTTCGTTCTTCTTACCTCTCTTCCTGAGACCAACTACCTCCATTTCCAACTTCTTGACTGTCTCCTCCTTTTCTTCTAGTTGACTCTTAAGGATTTATTCTATCCTCTTGGCTTCCTCCAGCTGAGTCTTCATATCATGATTGACCTCTCTATTTTCTTCAAGCTCTTGAGTAGGCTTTTCTGATTATTCCTTTTGACTGATCATTTCAGTCTTTAATTGTTCAAGTTCAGCATCCTTGTCTTTCATTTGATCCTGCAACTCTTTGTCCTTGTCTTTGAGATTTACAAGCAACACTTTCATTGACATGGTCTTCTACTGATATTCATTCAAGGAGTCCAAGATTTTCTTTTTGAACTTCATGAAATCACTCTGGTTCAGATTTACTGTGTTTAGGAACCAATTGGCTCTGAGATCAATATTTAGCAACGTGAGATGTATCTCATGTGTAGTATTTGATAGCCCTTCATCATCTTCTGCAAGAACCTTCTCAATTTCATCGCACAAGCTATCATCATAATCACAAGAGTCCATACCTTTACTAGAGTCCTCTTCGTGTTTGTCTTCTTCTTGATTGAGCTCTTATGGGGGCTTGTCTTCTGATTCCTGGTCTATCTTTTCAGGTTTTGGTCTTGCCTTCTGATACTCACTCTCCAACTTGAACCATAGGTCTTTTACCAAAGTGTACTCTCCTACACTTTCCTTCACTGAGTTGGGAAGTCCATCCAAGAGGAACTTAAAGGCTGTAGTGTTGTCCTTCTTTGCTTCCTTCTGTGCAGCTAATTTCCTTTCTTGTTTGATGGAGCGGGTGGATTGATAACAATTTCCCAAATACCAAACTTCTTCAGATAAGCCATTAGAGGAATTTTGGGGTCTAAAATGGGCCTCCTAAGGAAAATAATAAAATAATAGTTAAAATAATAAAATAATAGTTAAAATAATAAAATAACATTGATTAATTTTGGAGGAACAAAGAAAAAAACTACTTTTTGTGTTCGTATTTTCGACATATCTCCCTGTGTTTTTACTCAAATTTCGATCGGGAGAGTTTGTTGGATGCATAATTTGATTCCGCATCCAACGAGTACCCACACTACATACTTTTGACGGACCCCGCTACCCCAAAAATAAGAAATACTTGAAAAAATGTCATGATGACATCATCATCACGTTTTTCAAGTATTTCTTGTTTTTGGGGTAGCGAGGTCCATCAAAAGTATGCAGTGTGGGTACTCATTGGATGCGGAATCAAATTCCGCATCCAACGAGCTCTCCCGATCGAAATTTCAGTAACAACACAATGAGATATGTCAAAAATACGAACAAAAAAAGTAGTTTTTTTTAATGACAAATATGTCAATTCAACCATTATGGTTGACTTATTTTATTGAAATTCTATTGGTTCTTGAATTCCAACTCACAAAAACTTATTTTGGCACGTTTTCTTATAAGGCCCATTTTAGACCCCAAATTTCCTCTAATGCCTTCATTTTTCTCCTCCAACTGAAGTAATCTGTAATATCAAGTATAGGAACATCATTGCTTGATGACTCTTTATTTTCCTCCATTGTGTCTAAGGATCTCCTTCAAGCTTGCTAGGCTTGTGATGAAGGCTGGATCTGATACCAATTGTTAGACACTGAGAGGGGGGGTGAATTGATGTAAAGCCAATTTTAAAACTTTTCTTAGCTTGTCACAATTAACTACAAATTCATCATTCCACTAGTCTACCAATTTCATAATCATTTCATAAACATCTTTCACTTCATCATTCACATAGCATAAGCATTTGAATCATCAAGAACCATAACACAAAAGAACACAACACCATATAATTTTGTAATATTTTTGTATTAGTTTTGGTTCGGCTACAACCGTGAGGTAAAATCAGCACCTACTGATATGTAGAGCACCTACTCTACATCCAAGACCCTGCCTGGTTTTCTTAGACCCTGCTAAGAAGGGTTTGAGGTATCCTAACCTCAAAAGCAAGACAAGCTTTCTTTTACAATTAAAGCTCACTGTCACATCAACATCATCTATTACTTCAATATGTTATGCTCATCACTCTCATCTTATTCTCCACTGACACATCATAGCAATCATTGTCAAGCTCATCAAATAGCCGCTATCACTGATCATCAGCTATACTGCTCAAGGTTCATGTCAAGCACAAGGGTCTGCTCATCATCTACTGTTCTCTGTCAAGTCATCATACAGCTTTGATAGGGTGCATCATCTTCAACATATCATCTTCACAGTCAACAACATCATGTCATCAGACTTCAACTATGGATGCTATAGCAGGCTTTGCACAGACTGTAAAGAGATCATCATCAGTAGGTAGACATAGAAGTGCATTATCATATCAAGGTATCATCATAGTGAATCAAGAAATCATCATAGTGCAAAAGACATTATCATCAACAAAACTTTCTGCTGTTCATCAACTCTGAGAATTATTTTGTTATATCAGCTATCTGTCCATTGTCAAGCTGCTCACCAATCAGTCACTTAACTGTTATGTCTTCAACCCATCACTCCCTGTGTCACACTGTTTGTCAATTCTGAAATTGTTCTATGCTCATATCAAATGCTTATTCATGTTTATCAAAGTCTATTCAACATCCATGTCATCAAGTCTGCTGCAAATAGATCAGTCACATTCATTTACTGGGTCTGCCTCAATGCACCCGAAATGAGATTGTGCAACAAGACTCAGATAAAGCAGACTGTGGATGTATGCTGGTGTAGATTTTCCTACTGGTCATTCATTGCCTCCATGCATTCATCATCTTATTTTCTCACACATCATTGTATCTTATCCCACTGCTGCAACTCTGCATGGTCTTCCCAACACTGTTGGTTACTATCAAGTCATCAACAGGTCAGTCAAATTAAGCATGTCTTCAAGATACGAAAATCATCACCAAGGACTGGAACATCATCATAATCTACAACATCAACACCAGTATGTCATCAATCCATCATCAACCTGTTCTGACTGTGTGTATGTTATGGAAAGGCATCATCACTTATGTATGTACTGTTCATGTACCACTAAGTCTACACTTCTGAACACATCATCATCTTTGTTACTATATGTGTAGCTAGGGCATCATCAACATATCATTATCATGCATACATATTTATTGCATTCTTCACTACTGTGCATTCTCTATTTATCATTGTATCACTGCATAGATTCCACTGTACATTACTTGTACACTTAGTGTACATACATCCCTATTCATAACTTGTATACTCAACATCATCATGCCTGAGTATAACACCTTGTACAAAGCGTTCATCATCATCATTATGTGCTGGAAAATGTTGCTCATCATCAGGATCATGTCACTTTGTCTAACATTTTGTAGTAACTGTTTCTCTCATAAACCACTATCTGTCAATATGTCTGTTCTTGTCCATTAATTTCTCCTCACATCACCAGTGTCTTATAAATTTTGTCATCAATTCAATCTCAGTTAAAGACTTCAGTATACACCCAAAATAATAGTTTTGAAGAATGCCTTTATCATGTAAAATACCAGTCTTGAAGAAGATTAGATCAACATGATGTGTTGACAAGGCTTGTGCTAAGTCAAACCAAAACATTTGCAAGAGGATTGTGGATGCGTAGAATAGACTAGTGCTTCAACTGTATAAAACTTCTTCATGTTTGAGTTAATTCATTGTTGAATTTGTGATGTTTGAACAAGCATGATAACCAGACTTTGGATGGAAGCCTTCCACAAGCTTGAACACCTTCAACATGCCTTTGGGAGCCTTCAATGGATCAGTCCTTGTGTACTGTGGCAATCCAATGTCAAAGAAAAATAAAGGGCAGAGTTTGGATCCTTCAAAAATGTTATGACAACCCAAGATAAAATCTTTATCTGCTATTCAAATATTGCTGTTAAAAGCCTTCAGTAGACACCCAACAATATCAGAATTAGACTTTACCATGAATTCTTCCTTCAACCTTTGTTGCTGCAAAATTAGGATTGTTTATGAACTGTGGATAAGCCTCCAATGGCAGTCACTTTACTTTTTACCACTGTCTTATCTATATACGCAAGTTTTTGGCTAAAATTCACGTACATACATGGATTTTTGGCCAAAAGTCGCGTATACATGCAGGTTTTTGGCCAAAATCCACGTATACATGCAACGTTTTGGCCAAGAGTCGCGTGGATACGTAGTTGTTCTTAAAAAAGTCATGTACATCCTCCCTTTTGGTGAGTTTGATGTTGTGGGAAGTTGTTGGGTGGGTTGTGAGTGTGGTTGGGTCTTCCTTGGGTCTGATGTTGTCTATTGGATGCTTCTTTTGTGACTAGAGACTGCTTTTTCATTTATTTTTATTTGAAAGTAGTTTTAGTGATTTATCCTTTTTGTTTTTCCATTAGTGCATTACTCTTTTTTGTCTCGGTGTCTTGTTGGGCTTGTGTTTTATGCTTGCTGCAGAGACTGAGAGTTTTAGATGACTTTTATTTCATTTTTCATTCTTTTATATTGAAAAATACAAGGTAGTTGCATTTTTTGCATATGGATTTGAGGAGGTACTTGCATTGGATTACTTGGATGAGAGTTTTATTTAGTCTTTCATATAGGAAGGATTGCATTGGCATTCGAAAAGGAATATATATTTATGCATCTCATCTAGTGGCATACCCTATTTTTCATTTGACAAAGATTGCACTTAGCATTGTTTGTTATGGTGTGCATATTTACTTCACTGCTGAGTCATAACTTCATTAGTTGCACGATCATTTCCCTTTGAGTAATTACAGCCAATTAAAATCAACGCATAATAAAATGAATTACACTCTTTTCTTTTATAGGGTGCATCAACAAGATTTAGTTTTAGAGTCTTGAAATAGTTCATTGTGAGTTAATTCTCCAAGACTAGTAAACAACAATAAGTAGGTGTCTGTCCAGGTGAGATAGTGAAATCCTTCGTATAATTAGTGTTTCTTAGGATGCTCCTCTTACACAGGATTTAAGCACGAGGCAATGCACATGATTGTGATTGGGATGACCCCTGGTCACTTTCTGTGATCACCGGAGATATTTCCAGGATTGTATTCATATTTGGGGGCTCTTTCAAGAGTTTTGAGCTTTGCTGCCCTTCGCATACGGTCAATCCCGCTTGCGACTATCCACCTGAGCATTGGCTATATCGAGGTGACCTTAGTTTCCTTACCTAGGTATCACAGGGGGTACTTGTAGAGGTTATTCTATGAGTGTCCTGGCCAGGTAGAGGTCGAACAACACAATCATTTTATGTGTTGAAGCTGAGGGCCACTATAATTGGTTACATACCTTCACTTGTAGTGTATGGGAGTCTCGAGCCTCTACTAGGAAATACATACCTACTTCATTCAGGAGCTCACATATCCTCCTCTTGGTTTGCTTGTATTTTGGCTGTATATTTTCTTAGGAGTGTGCTCTTTATGCGCTAGTTGGCCTTTGGGATCGTGGTTACTTGAGTATATTTATGCTCTCTTGAGTTTGGGTCCTTTTATTTTTGGCATGCCTGGTATCCTATCACCCATCCTTGGTCCTAGTGCGGACCCTAGTGTCAGACTTGGGGGCATCAAAGCCCCTTACCCTGCTCATAGATTTGGGAGTGGTCACATTCTTCCCTCTACTCCGTTTATGGAGGATGTTGACTCCCTTCTCTCGGTCTTTACATCGGTGGTCACCCACACGGGGGTGGTAGTGGATGTGTGAACATTGGGTGTACACCTTACTTTCCTTTTTTATGTCCCATCATTCACCGTGTTGTTTCCTTTGGGTTCAGTTGTCATGATCATTCCTTCCTATATCCTATAGTTTGGATTCTTTATTGACTATTTTGGGTTGTTTTGGACTAATATGGTTGTCATATAGGGTCCATTTTTTGTACACTCTCTCCAAGGTTTCGACCCGTTCATGCCTATCATAGGTATTATGCTTGAACTGGAATATAGGTTAGGATATCACATGTGCTTGCACTTATGCATTTCCTTATGACCGTTCCATTTTAACCTTAGGTATGAACCCATTCCATGGTGTCACGAAAGATTCATGCTGCTTTTAGAAGTGACACTATGCGAATGGTAGAGATTTCCTATACATGGGTGCGCTAGTTAGATTCTTGTTGCATTTGGTGCCCATGCTGCATTACCTCCTTTACATTGTGGGAGTCCTTTGTATAGTATCGCCATGACTTTGAGCAAGAGCTTCATAATCCTCTTGAACTTTATGCTGACCTAGGAATCCATTGTATATGTCAAGTTGTAATTGCATTATCATGAGCTTTTCTTACGTCATTGAGCCTTATGCTGGCTTCCCTGACTTTGATTATCAGCCATATAGCCCGATCTTGTCTCATGTCTAGCCAAGCAGAGCCATTTTACATATTTTTTGCAGCTTGATTGCCCATTTTTTACCGGGAGGGGACTTTCCCCCGAGTGTTGGTATCCTACACATGTTTCCTTGCATTGAGCATAGGTATGTTCCGCTGCTTGGAACTAGTTTGTTTTCCCTTGACACTCGTCTCCTCCTAGTTTGTAACTATAAAGCACTTTTATTCTTTTTCAAGCTTTTCAAAATATTTGAAAAATTCCAAAAAAAAAAAAAACCAAAAATCCAGACAGGAAAAGATGTTATCTTTGGCAGCAGTCGAGTCGTGTCACCTTCGAATAGAGCACTGTATATCACATCCGTTGGTTGGGTTAATAGTTTGACTTTAGGAGGTGTACTCATTTCTCTGAGTTTATCGCCATCAACTAGTTAAGCTTCCAGTCCCTATGGAGCCTCTGCCAATGCCTCCTATGTCAAAGAGATGTCCCAGTTTTGTATATTGAGTCTATTCTGCCTACATTCAGTCACCATTCACATTTATGCTCTTTTTTGAAGGAAGTTGAAGCCTGAGTTGGCCATTCCTCAGTTTTCTAGACTTTGCATGTCAGCCATTCCCAGTACTGGTACTGGTTCGTGCACATTATGATCAAGTCCTTCCACATTATACAACTTTGCTAAGTACCTCATGTTGGATGATGGGGGATGCCTTAATTCCCTCCTTCCAGCAGATTTCATCCCATCGAATTTAGATAATTTATTCTAGGATAGGAGTCTAGAGTCATTTTGAGTGCCTTGAGACTTGCAGTCATCAGTGGTAGGTTCTCTCGCCATCGACAGTTTTTGGAATACATCAATGTCCCTTAATTGATGGATTATTTCAAGTGTTTGAAATCAACACATTTATTCACACTTGTTAGATTGCATTCTAGTACCTTGATTTCCATTTTCATTATTGGTGGGTGATCTCGCGTCTATTAACGGTATACATCAATTACCAGTAATCAGATGATGGACTACTATGTTCGACCTCGACACCTTGACACCTCTATTCACATAGTATGACATGTACTCATAGTGGATTGTGTAGAAGAATTTCCAGATTGGTGGCATTTCTGATATGCTACCTCCTTGATCGTGCCAGTGTTCATGAGATTTCAACTCTCATGACTTGATTCCAGTGTATGTCAGATATCTTCAACCATTATGGAGATCTTGATCCATTGTATATCTTCAGATTTCATGGAGATCATGATCCTTTGTATATCTTCATCATGGAGATTCTGATATATCTATATTGTACGTGGCGATGACCACACATGTCATATTTTGTATCATGCCTATTCATGGCCATTGTACTCTTATGTATCAGAGACTGTTGTATGTACTTGCAGTCATATGCATATATATTTGTCTGTATTGTTGGATGGCTGGTTCTTCCACCTAGTTCTTCATCACTCCACTTCTGGGATGGACTTATAATGTATTTCGGCCATCGTATCACCCCTCTGACCTCACACATTAGGGGGCATCTGTTACTGCTGATTTTACCACACATGGTAGATCACATATTTATGGCCTCCCCTGTCCCTCTGCAGACTCTTTGGATCCCATGGAATATTTTTGTACCTTTGATGTTTCCAATATCATCCCTAAAAACATGTATTATTTTCTATACATGACTTTTAAACGTATTCTCGTGTATATATGTGGATATGACCCTTAAACCTGCGTACATCGGGATGTGTGCAAAACGCCAAATAGTTTTGGAGTTTTCCTTGATGTGGATCTGAGTCACTTGTTTCTTGGCCTTCCATATGCCTTGAGATCTCTCAGATTTGACCTTCCATTACCCCATTGAAGCACTATATAAGGAACCCTTTGGATACATTGAAAGGAGAGGAATTGAAGAGAAAGAAAACTATAGTCCATTGTTTCCAAAGCTTATACTTGAGTCTGCATCCCTTTTTCCCTTGGAGCACTTTATGTTCTTCCCAAGCTTGCCTTTTCTTGTGAACTTGCTATTGAGAGATGGAGGATTGAAGTGGTGGAGGCCCAGGTGGAGGACTCAGTTTCTCCGATTCCCAGACGTGCTGACAGAGGTTGTCACTATTGTAATCTCTGATTTATATTAATAGAAATATCTTTTCCTGTCCAATAATGTGTATTTAAATGAGTGTTGAATCCATGGATTCTTTTAAATGCTTATATGTTATTGATTATATATTCTAGAGTAGGTCTAACACAATTATATATAGCATGCTTTTCTTGTTTGCTGAATGTTGAGAGAGCAAATTATTAATACAAGCGAGAGTGGAAAAGCTCAACGGGGATCTACATCAACCATCCAGAATAAGGTATGTTTCGAGATCCTTTAGTGTTAGATGTTTGGTTTCTCTTGCATATAGGAAAGGATTGATTTCTACAGTTACTTTGTCTATTGTGGTACCCCAATCCATAGGAAGTTTTCTTTGTAACATGGACATCATGTAAATGGCATGGTGTCTGAAGAAGGAGGTGGGGGGTGAACTTCTTCGATCAGGGTGATCTTAGATTCAAGGGAATGTTGACAAAGGTTGGATAAAGCCATTCTAAACTTAGGAAAGTCTTGGCAGTGGTGAGAATAGTGTCCATACAGTCCGCAAAGGGTGCAAGCATGGTTTTTTCTCAATGACTTGTTTCTCACTATTGGCACGCTTGGAAGTTCAACCACGGGGAGGTTTTCGGTTGTATCCATGGCATCCAAATGTGCGCGGATCATAGGAATATCATGGAAGTTCTGAGTTAGATGGCCCTGTTCTTCATAGATGATGCAAGGAGGGATCTGTCGAAGTTTAGTGGTACCTTTTGCATTCTTTCCCCTGGCCCTTTTTGGGTGGGGCGGTGCGGGTGTGGGTGTGGTTGTTGGTTTTTGCAGGCTGGGTGGAGGATGAGATTCAACTGTAATGGGTTGCACAAGAGTTAAGACTACTTGGGGCATTGGTGGTTGAGCCAGTGGATAAAAATACCACACATGAATTCCTAATGTAAAGTTGGGTAAGTTTAAGGTGGACATTATTGGCTTGCTCATGACACTAGGCGGGGGACAGAGGAAGAGAATTGTGTGGACTGGGGAGGAGCCTAGATAACTCCCTGCTGGTTGTATGTGGGGATGAGGTTTTGGTTGTGGCTGTGTGTAATGTTGTGGCTACGGATGATGTTGTGGCTACTGTTGATGTTGCAGTTGTAAATGGTGTTGTGGTTGCTGTTGGGGTTGTGGTTGCAGTTGTTGTTTGGGTGTAGCGGTGCTAGATGAGAGCATGCACAAGTCTGTAGTATCGTTAGGTGTCGGTGGTGGTGGCACTAAGGGGAAAGAATCCATTATGGTGGTATCGGAAAACAACATAGGGCACATATTCAACAATGGGGAGGCTAGTATGTTGTCAACCATGGTGTTGACTGCATGGATAACATTGGCATGTGTGGCCATCCCTTGCAGATCAATGGTGTTGATCGTAGGGATAATGTTGGTGGGTGTCGTTAGCCCTTACAGACCGTGATAAGTCAGTTTGTCAACCATCAAAATTTTCCCTTTGTGGGGGAACATCATGAGATGGAAGACAGTTGATGCTACGAATCTCATGGCATACATATAACTTCTTCCAAGGAGAAGGTTATAGTCCTATTGAGCGTGGAAAACCTCTATGTCAATCAAAACTATCTTCCTGGCTAATGTGATGGGGACATGGGGGAGGATTCCGTGGGCTCTAGTGGGATGGACATCGTAATCCCACAGAGTCATAGAAGATGGTTGTAGAATTGGGGATCCAAGCTTCTGCCAGACTAGGGTAGACATAACGCACATGGATGCCCCCTCATCCACTATGCACCGGTGCACGAACAAATTTGGGACAGACACCAGGATTTGGAAGGAAATGGTTGATGGAATTCGTGGTTCTCCATTCTCTGTGTTGAATGTGATCAATTTGGAGTTAGAGGGGTCTACAGCACCGAGGGCAGCTAGTAAGGATTTCCACTGTGTTGGGCATGTTTTGAGTACCTCAAGAGCGAACATGGAGGCAGGTGTTTGGGACAAATCATCCACGATGTTGTAGCTGACAGTAGCTCTAGCTGTGGCGTTGTTGGTAACCCGCCGTATGGGGGGGCACAGGAAAAGGGGTAGCTAAAGAGGTGCATTGGTCATTTTAGATGTGAATGTTGTTGATGGGTCAGTGGGTTTGGTGTTGGTTCCATACTAATTTCTTCTGGTCTGCAAATTGACCTCTTCAGTTGCCATAGCTAGCAGGTGGTGGACACCTATTTCTACCATGGGAGGTTCCCCTAGAGCTTTGGGATTGGGTTGGGGATGGGGTGCATTTGCCACTAATCCTTGGACTGGTAATGGGTTTTGGAGCACCATAGGAGGAGGTCTTGGTGGTGCCGGGTTGGGTTGGGCTTGGTCTGTTGTGTTGGTGTCATGTTGAACCTCGTTCCTAATGGCTTGCTTAGTGCGACCCATGAAGGGATACTCGAATGTGTAGTTCCTGTAGACCTTGCATAGTGTGCATGGTTGGTTTGTTTGCAATGGAGCATTGCGTCTTGATGCATTTGGTCGTTGAGGATTTTGGGCTGGACAGTTTTCCATGACATTGTTGGGAGGGTTTGGTGGTTGACTTCCTCCCTACGATTGATTGTTGCCTTGGTTCTGGGGTCGGTTACTCCTGGCTTGCCGTTGTTGGTTATTGGGAACTGGATGGTTGGGACATTTTTGCTGTGCAAACACCTGTCCCAATAGAGCAGGTGGAGCAGGGGTGGGGGCTTGAACATCTTGCACCGGTGGTGCATAGTAGACTTGGGTGGGTGCTGGTGCCACAAATGTGGGCATTTGTCCCGCATATTGCTGTGTCAGCCAAGCTAATGCCTAGGCCTGATGCGGTGGTGCAGGTTGTGCATAAGAAGTTGTGGCTCCGGACTGGGACACCATTCTTGCATAGTTCAGAGTTTGGTTTTGGTAGGAAACACTAGGGGTGTTGCTTGGTTGTGGTGGTATTGCAGATGGTGTCGGATGGTGTTTTGGTTGGTGGGAGATCGAGCCTATGATTCCATCTGCAGCATGGGATGCCCCCAGTGCATCTTGATAGGAGGTGCCTGCATGGGGACATCTGGAATGATAGTGTAAAGGTACCCAGACTGTGCATAGATCATATCAAACTGCTAGGATTTCAAGATGGCTTCCTCTTCAGATTAGGGACATTTGGATGCGACGTCCTTTGCTATAGGTGTTAGCAAAGTTTTTAAGAACCAATCCAAGAAGATCCTATCGTAAAGTTGGATCTTCCACAAACTACGGTGGTGCCGCCACTCATGGATGTGGTCGGTTATGTGGGTCGCAGTATTCTGGTGGCAAGATAACAATATCTCCACCCCTTTGTCATATCTAATGGGGAGTTGGAAATATTGCAGGAACATGAAAGCCAAGGAGTTGAAATCCAGGTATTTGGCTTGTGGTAGCTCAATGTACCACTTGGCTGCAACACCTATAAGGGTGCATTGGAATAGTCGGAGTCTGATCGAATCATCTACGGTGCTGTTTGATGAGCACCATAGGCGAAATGCCATGATGTGGTTTTGGGGGAACTCCCCTGCCTTCCCTTCAAACTTGGGAATGCCTGAGGGAAGTTTGGTTGGCATGGGAGGTCAAGATGTTTGATTGTGGATAGGGTCATTTGTTAACCGAGCCAAGTCAGGAAAGTTGAGATGTTCCATGAATGGAAGGTTTGACCCAAGGTTGATGTGAGATGGGGCAATGATGGTGGTGGGGTTTACAGGGACATGATGTAACTGCATAACTGGGGGTACTTGTGGCACCATTATGGATGAGCCACTGCCCCCAAGTGTGGTGAAAGGAACTGTGTGAGTGAAAGGACTGCTGCCCCCATGTGTGATAGGAGGGGTAGTGTAGGTGGAAGGGCCAGTGCCCCCATGTATGCCAAGTGGGACAATGTGAGTGGAAGGTATACTGCCTCCATGTGTCACAGGTGGGACAACTTGAGTGGTTAGTATGGGTGGTGGTAAATGGATTATGACGGTTTGCATATATGTGCTAGGGCCACCTGCAGGGTGTTGGTGGTGATTTGGGGCGTGGACATGGGTCCACTTCCAACCACTATGCTGAAAAATGGATCCGGGTTTGCACCAGCCATGGGGCTAGATGGTGTAGTGTGCATATCTGGTTCATACTGGTATGATTCTAAATCTAAATCAGAGGCTGTGTGGCCTTTTGATGCTGTGGAAGGTCGTCAAGAATGGTCTCGACAATGTCGGTTTAATGACCCATACTATGGTGGTTCACCTCTTAGGTGTGAGGAAGAGCATGAGGGATCAATCTTGTTTGTTTTGTATGTCAAAATGGTGGTAATGAGTTTTGGACCCCGATTTTAATGGCTTCCTATTGGCTTCAGGGGGTCACTTGGCCAACAAGACTTCCAGAAGATAGCGCTTGGATTTTTCCTCACGGGCGTGCTAGTCAATCGGTGGGGGTTGTTGCCCATTTCGCTTGGAAATTCCTCTCATCGGCTAGCTACTTTGGGGTTACCTTGGTACTCCTCACAATGAGTTTCTCGGTTGAGCCCAAGTACTTTCCATGGTTAAGGCAGTCAGGGACTTATGTCCTCAAAGACAGTAGGTGTTTAACTTAGTGTAAATTGTAAATTTTAATGGCTCACTCAGCGTCATGAACTGAGTTGGGTTGATTTATATGGTATGGTTTCTGTGAATGTATTAGATATTTTTGTTACTCTTAATACTCCATAGATATTGTTCGATTTATTTCATAAACATAAGTAATGAAACCAATAAACATAAATTTTAACCATATAACATTTGTTATCCTGAACCATGATAGCCTGACTAGGTGACTACCTTACACCTATATTTCTCTTCAACCAGGAAAGGGTGCTGGGCTCTCAACACAATGGGACTATGCCCATCCGTAGATCCACAGGTCACCCTCCAGATGCACGGTTGGTCAACACGGAGGACGGTGAGCGCCGTGAGAATCCCTCCTTCTCTACCCCCTCTACCTTCCAAGTCACTTGTTTTTAGTGGCTTCAAAAAATAATAGGTGAAGTGCCTATTACTTTATGAGCTTTACCCTTCATCTTATCCCATAATACCTTGAAGGGTGATGAATGGGTAGAGGAGGAAGGGCTAGGCAAGATGTTTGATTTTAATTATAGTAAATTTTAATCAAGCTTTAATGATGTTCATTAACCCATTAACCATTGTATTATTGTTTGATTTACACATGCTACAACTGAAATGAACAAAAATAGAAACAGAAATAGAAACATAAACATATTTGATGGATAGAGGCAGCGGAGCCACACTAACAGTCCCAATAGAAGCAAACAATGAAGCCCAAAAATGGGTCATGCACCTGTAAAGGACCTGTTTTTGCGAAATGGATTGTGCTCAAACCATGAGGAATTACCTCAAACAGTTGAAAGCCCACTTTAGAAATGGTCCCTTTTACCCCCAACCTGGGGAAGATTCACAAATCGATCAACTTTTTAGGTAGAAAATGATCCCCAACACAGGTGAATTTTCAGAAAATCGGTTCGACCATTTTTGCACAGTTGAGCGATTTGCAACTCACAGAACGACCAACAGTAACCGGTACTATGGCCAAGACAATAAGAAAAATGAAATAAAAATATAAATCAACCTAAATAAGCAAAGTATATTAAACAAAATCGAGGGATCCAGTGGCATCGACCTGGTATGGTCGCCAGTTCTGTAGCAATGATTTCTCCCTTACTATAGGGCAGGAATGGCTACCTTCCGTCTATAGGATGGAAGGGTAGGGTTCCTGGTGGTTGTGCAATGAAAATGAAATAGAAACAAAATGAAGAAATGAATCAATGAACAGAAAAGAAGAAAATATATGGAAACCCTGCACACAAGGTCAGACTCCAGAAACCTGCATGCAAGTAGTTAGAATATGAAATAAACCTGCAAGCAAACTATTGTTAGAAAAAATATAATAAAAATGACAAGAAACAAAGCTTATACCTCTTGGTGGAAATGGGCCACCATGCCCTAGCTTGGAGAAGCATCTCTCTCTTGGCAATAGGGGAGCTATGGATCAAAGGGAAAAATGGATGAGAGGGAGTGTGGGTAGCTTGAGAGGCAAATGGTCTCAAGGCATCCACTTGGGGAACATAACAGTATGCAAGGGAGGAATGATTCGAGAGTAACACCCACCCCTCTATTTATACTTTTTTCTCAAGAATTTTAGGGTTTTAAGCCCCTGGTTGGGGCTTTAGCCCCTTTTTTGGGTTTTTAGACCCTTTCTCTCAATCTTTAGCTCTTTTGGGGGTCTTAATCTCCTGTGAGGTTTTTTAGCCCCTTTTTGGAGGTTTTAGCCCCTACGAGAGCTATTTTGACTCTTTTTAGGGGTTTTAAAGCCTTTTTGCACATTTTTAAGCCTTTTTGAGGGTGTGGGGGTCAAATGGGGTCAAATGAGGGTCATGTGTGGGTGTCCTTGGGTGGTGTAGGCCATGTAAAGCTGAGTGAGGGATTTTTTGGGTTAACAATCCCAAATAGTGTGTTTCGGTCACCATAGAAATCGAGTCTTTTTCCACGTATAGGGCTGGGTATACACGGTAAAGATGATGATACCCATGTACATACACGGTTGTTTCAAAAACAGTCGCATACAAGGTTGCAAACGTGATTTTCAAAGGAAAATACTTATCAAACTTGGCAATGTTTGTGCAGGATGGTACTAGAATGGAGATAGAGAGATAACATGGTGATGTTGAAGAGGATGTGCAGGATGATCTCATGGCTCAACAAGCGCTGAGGGCTTGTGGATTATATAAGTTTTTGCGCCTTAGAAGCTTGAGGGATAAGCCAAGGCTACTCCAGCTACTAGTGGATTACTGGGATCTAGACTCTGAGACATTTTAGTTGGAAGTCATGTCACTCAGCATAGAGATTGAGGACATATACTTTATCACAGGTTTATCTTGACGAGGGGAGGTGGTGAACCTCTGATTCCACGGGCTAGGAAGTGGGTTGACTATAGAGGAGTACATAGTTTTGTATTTCCTTCTTGATACAGAGAAGGTTGGGGGTCAAATCCCAAAAAATGCAGTCCAGAACCTGGGGCTAAAAGCCATACTATTGGCATTGAGTAGGATCGCATGTTTAGCATCACTCCATTAGGCCTCAAGGCCAATGATGTTCTATGTCATAGAGTGCATGCGACCTATGATAAATGACTGGAGAACCTCGCTGCTAAGCAGCATGAAGCATCAACTCAGTGACTGCAAGATGGGTAGGGTACATAACTTTGGGTTTGGAAGAATACTAAGTACATTCTTTTTCGAGCGGGTGCCGGGCTAATCCCTAGAGTTGACATTGCTCCACATGGAGTTAGGGATTTGGCTCAGCTACGCTGGGCCAATTTCATGCAGATATTGGGAGGGGGAAGGGTGGCTAACCCCTATCCAGTAGACTTCTTCCTCTAGCAGCGGAGACAGCTCATTGCAATAGATGACTATCCCTATGCAGGGATTGACTTTCGTGGAGATCCAGATATGCCCCTACCACTACGAGCAGAATATGGAGACATAGGTAATGAATCCAAACTCACTTTTTTTTTGAATTATTAATTTTTTATGTGTTTCTTGACATACGAAATCAAAAGACACGTTTCTAGTGTGACAACATATAATGATACTCTGTCATGTACATGTAGATATGGGACCAAGACGGCCAGATGGATTTCCTCTTCATCAACAGAGGGGCAGAGGCAATGAGATCATGGGTGTGGATGTGGACACTCCAAAGCATTCACACAAACTTCATTCGCTTGACATAGAGGGTTCCCATGGCGCAAGTCGAGGAATTTCTTGAGGCCATGCAGTGCCAAGTTGTTGGAGGACCACAGGCATGGGTTTGATTATTTCACCAGCTAGCTAGAGCCGTGGTGTGCTACCATGATGAGCACCCTCCTCCACCTCATGCTTAGAGACCTAGGTGTATATTTTTGTTTGACCGTGTAGTATATTTTGGTGGCTCGTAAGCCCCAATTTTGTATATGACACTTATGTATTATGACATCACCTTTTTTGGACTTAATGAAAAATATTTATGATGATCTATTATTATTCTATTTACATGTGTAAAATGTGTTTGTGAAATTATTTTATCATCTGTTAAAAAAATTCCAATCTAGTAAGTAGTTAGCATATGAATCAGCAACTTGATTAAAATTTCTTGTAATGTGAATGTATGTTATGCTCTCAAATTGTCGTTCTAGTAATATTACATGCAAGAATCTTCGTAACAATGTCGGATCCCTAACATGATACAAGCCATTAAGTTGTGAGACCACTAACTACGAATCAATATGTACATGAAGAGAAATGACACCAGGTGAAATGACATCACGCAATAACTCAATCACTACACTATATTCAGCAACATCGTTTGACGAAGGCCGTAAACATACGCCTCCTAAAGACAACACTTGACGCGTAGGAGTATAAATCACCCAAGCAGTCGAAGCTGAGTTTTGAGTGTGGCAACTAGAACCATCAACGAATCCTATGTAAACTGAAGACTCCATTGACATCTCCCATAAAAAATGAAATCTAATCAACAAACTTGATCACCATAAAACACCAATATATGCTATGCAAAATGTACAATAATATACAAAAATCATCCCTGGATGAAGATCATGCATAGTATTTCTTAAGCTAGATCCCATTTCTAGGATTCGCCAAGGCTATTTCCCCATGATTAACTAGTCGAACATGTCTAACATCCGGATAAAAACTAATGCTACATTCAATTATGTGAGGGACAACTCCTAGCAGTCCATCATCCGACCAAGCAAACACATATTGAAATTCTTTAAACTGCTCAGTGTACTAAATATTTCTAGGATCACGAGAAATATTGGTAGGCTTCGTTGGTGACAGGTTAGCCATGTTCCCTTTAGAAATATAACTAAGAGAGCTTAACGGGATCGCGGGCCTACCAAATTTCACACTTAGAACCTCCCTAGAGTCATCACACTCTAAACGATCAAGCTTATGAAGGAAATACGATATATGGTACAACTCTCTCCAAGGTTGTTCTATCCCATACATAGCCTCAAGAATAGCTTCATTCGATGGAAAAACATCATCAAGGTAGTCTTGAGAGTGAGATGACTCTACTGCCGAAGCAGGTAGCACATAAGGGTCCTCCTTCTCCGTCCGCAAAGAGGAAGGACTAGGCTCTACATTGTGATCAATATTAGCTTGATACGACACCAATGTTGCAGGCAATGACACGTCTGTCTCGACAGGTATAGAATTATCACTTGAAGTACTCGATGAATGAAGAATCCAAGGATCCTCCATATGAGAAGTGTGAAAGGAGACCAAATTCAATGAGGTCGAAGACTTATCAATACTAGACCCACACATAAGGATGGGCACAAGAAAACTAAAGGTTCCCATGAGAGAAGGATAGATTCCCGCATACACATTCTCAGTTGTTGGCTTTGAATGATTGATAATCAGGATAGAAGCTCTCGATGATTCTTTCAAAGACGGATTCTGTAAATATTTTTTATCAATAGTAATTATCTTCCCATACAAATGAAAACAAACCACTCGGAATAGGGAAGAGGCTACAGCTTGCATATTGTACATCCAGATCCTATCGAATAAAAGATTGTAGTCGAGGGGCACATCAACTACCTCAACCTTGATCACAATAGTCTCCCCCCTCAATTGGACCTCTAGGGAAGGAAGTATACCATGCAGCCAAAATGATATTCCATCAAATTCAGTCAACATGTTTGCATATTTAGACAATGTGGGAGAAACTTATCCCTTCCAACAGGCCAAAGACATCATAGAAGTTGCAGCACCTTCATCAATCATGGTGCGCTTGATGGTGTGGTTTAGACACTCTACATGAATAAGAAGAGACACATAGTAAGGAAAGTGAGGTTGTATTCCATGATTTTCAAATTTGATCACGGAAGGAGAGATATCATCACCAGCCCCAAGAGTAGACAACAAGGCATTCCTTTCTAGAGGACAAGTCTGAAGCACTTCTAATGTAGACATCGCACAAGGATTCTGGCCCAAATCCTCAACAATTGAATTGTTCTTAGTAGCTCGATCATTAGGATTGTGCCTTGAGCGCTTTAAGACTCCCTTAGGAATGAGAGGCGGAGCTTCAGGCTTATTCGAAGGATTTTCAATTCACAAAGAGCTCTCAGGTGGAGCAATTTCTTTCTCAAGGTCTTGTTTTGACATACCATAGTCTTTCACATGCATCACAACATTCATAGCTTTCACCATGTTAATGTAACTGTGGCCACTAGTGGCATCCAACAGGTTTTGAGTTCCACTAGAAGCATTATCAAGATCCATGGTCCTTGAGTTCATATTTTGATTATGTGGTAAAGGATTTGTAAACACAGCTAGGCCCTGTGCTATGAACTTCAAGGAATCTTCCATTCGAGGGAACAAGTGAATGAGGTGGCCATCCTTACACAACTTGCAAGGAAATTTGACCTTCCACTTAGGCTTCTTGTCCCCCATAGCATTATTTGCATTCTTGTCATTATTATAATTATCATTTTTATTCCCACCCTTACGATTATTATTTTCTTTCTTTTTATTCCTTCTAGGTTGCTAGTTACCTTATGGGTTCGACGATTACATGGATAGTAGACCCATTGATTGGGTAGGAAGAGACGAAGCTGTAGCTTGTCCCGATGCAGACTGGTTAAGTGATAACTAGCTCACTTGTTTCGTAACCGAGTTCACAGGTTTGGTACTTGTGGAGCCAAAGATACCATCGAAATGTGGCCCAGTTTTAAACTTGGGGTAGAAATTGGAACATGGAGCATTAGGTATGATCTCATAAAGGAGCCCCGACTGAGCAGAAATCAATTCCAACTGTTGGGCCCTAAAAATAGCTTGGTCCTCATTTTGAACTCCGAATATGGAAACATCCTTCACGATATAGGGTAACAACAACTTGAGGAACCATTCTAGAAGAAACTCTAGTGGTATAAAGTCTTTAATTAACCTCTTCCATCTACGTCGTCTTGAATTGATCCGAAATGTGGGTGGATTTATCTCATCGAAATGTCAACAAGAGTTCGGTACCAACGTCGTATCGCATGGGTAGCAGGAAGTGATCAAGAAAATTCATTGCTAGGTCATTGAACCAAGTATAACCCCCCCATGTAACTCTATATACCATTTCCTGGAAAGACCCGTGAGGGGGCGTTGAAATAGTCTCAAATGAATAGAATCATCGTTCAAGGAGTTCGCAGAGCACCAAAGATGGAAGGTCATGACATGCTCACCAGGATCTTCATGAGACTTACCTTAAAACTTTTGAATGTCTGAAGGAAGTTTGGTAGGGACTACCGACCATGGAGGGATATTAGATACATGATCATTTATCAATCTCGAAAAATCAGGTAGATTCAAAGTTGCAAGGAAAGGAAGCCTAGGTTGAGCCGGTTGGTTCCACTCTCCCTGATAGGACTGGTTCACATAAGGTTTATTTCTATATACACAATGGCCTTGGCCAGTGGGATAGTAACCGCCTCCCATTTTACCCATAAAGGGTTGCATGGAAGCATTGTAATTTGGAGTACCATGAGAATGAGGTGCTACAAAGACATAATTAGGAGACTGGTACATGAGTTGATACCCATATCCATAAGGTGGATAGTCTTCTCTGTAAGATGTTTTGTAAGAAGGTCCATAAGGGGTTCCATAAGCTGTACCATGAGATGGTCCATGGGAAGGTCCATAAGATGGTCCATAGGAAGCTAAATGTCTTGATGACACATAAGGAGGCACATGGCCTGGTAAAAATACGGTGTGAGCAGAAGTAGAACAAACATGGCTAATAGTAGAACTATGACTTGAAGGCCCACTAGAGTTAGGAGGAGGATGCATCGTCAAAAAAACATTTGAAGGGACTGGTGCTGAAGATGATGGAATATGTGAAGGAATATAACTTGTATCCCCAATATTCACATGTCTAGGTTCTGGTCCCTGAATGGGAACACTAGTGCTGGGTATAGGGTGTGTGTGTGAAGGAACTTCCACCGCAGGGATGGAAGGTGTAATGTGACTAGATATACCAAACTTATCCGCATGGAAAGGAATGGAAGTGCCCCAAGGAATAGCACCAGGGTCAACACTCGATCCAACATGAGGTGCTGGACCAGTCTTGGGAATATCAGGCATGCCATACCTAATAGTGCTAGTGCTAGCGGATGCGTGGAGAGTCTCATCACCCGAAAGCCAATACCGGTGATTAGGGTGTGTGGAATCTCTGAATCATGAAAGATATTCATGTGACGGTCCAGTAGAATGATTCAAAAACCATACTAGAGTCCCATATGTGCTTCCAAGTTCATCCTCCCATATGTGGCGAGGAAAATCAGGGATCTCTAGAATTTGAAGCTCATGGTCACCCATGGTGTGTGAATCAAAGTGAGAATGAGTCTGCCCAGACTTTCCGGTTCTCTCTCCCAAAGTAGGAGGAGACGTATAGGGCATAATTCCTGCTTAATGACGAGAATGATGAGGTGTTGCACCTGAATCCACAATGACTCAATAAAAGGAAAATGCTCGATCTAGCTACTCAACACTAAGAAATCTAGCATGCACAGAGCATACACCTAAGAAAATCTAAGTCCATATCACAAGAAAACCAAGGGTAGGATATATGAGCTCCCGAATTAAGCAGTTATGTCTCACCTAGGAGAGGCTTGAGACTTGCATACACAATAAGAAGAGGTTCATAACCAATTATAGTGTCCCTTTGCTTCAACGCATATAGTGACTGTGTTTTTCGACCCCTACCTGACCAGGACACCTGCAGAATAACCTATGCAAAATACCCCCTTGATACCTAGGTAAGGAAACTAAGGTAACCTTAATATAATCAATGCTCAGGCCGACAGTCGTAGAAGGGATCGACCATATGGGCAGGGTAGCAAATCACAAATCTTGAAAGAACAAACCGGTACCCCAAGGGTGCACCGACCGTACCTCAAAGACCGCCAGATACGAATACAAACCTGGAAATATATTTGGTGCTCACAGAAAGTGACTAGGGGTTATCCCAATTACAATTACATGTAATGCCTCATGCTTAACTCCCGTGTAAGAGGAACATCCTAAGAACCTAATTATATCTAGGGTTTCACACTCTCACCTGGACAGACACCTACTTGTTTCATTTAGTGGTCTTAGAGAACTGGCTCACAATGAGCTATTCCAATACCCTAAAACCTAATCTTGTTGATGCACCCTATAAAAGAAAAGAGTGTAATTCATTTTATTAAGCATTGATTTTAATTGGCTGTGATTACTCAAAGGGAAATGGTCGTCCAACTAATGAAGTTATGACTCAGCAATGAAGTAAATATGCACACCTAACAAGAAATGCCAAGTGCAATGTGTAGAATGAAAAATAGGGTATGCCACTACATGAGATGTAATATTTTTTTTTAAAATATAAGTGCAATCATTCCTAGATGAAAATATGACATAAACCAACAAGAAAACCAAATGCAAGTATCGTGCCAATGCAAAATGCAAAAGATGCATAAGTATGAAAAATAAAAAAATGTATTTTGTATTTTTTGAAAATAGATGAGATATGAAATAAATACATGACTCTACAACCCCCATACCCTGCAACCACTCACAAACAACAACTAAGCAAGGAAATAAGGTAAAAGATACCTAATGCACTAATCCCAAAACAAAAAATGGATAAATGAATGACAAGAAAAAAGATTAAAAACTAAACTAAAAGAAGTATCTGGTAAGAAACAAAGGGTGTATACAGACACCAGAAGCATAAAATAAGACTCATCACATATCGACCTTCACCCAACAACACTTAATCCTTCAACCAAGGCTCAAAATCAAGGCATACATGATCATTCTCAGTAAACCAGCGTACATACGCGACTCTTTAGGGAAAAATCATGTGTATACATGACCGTGAATGAAAAACCCACATATAGGAAGACAAAGGAAGAAATATACAGAAAATCCAAGATCAAATTTACTTCTTCACGACCCTACTGGGAAAAAATGCCCCGAGAACTGACATAGAAACAAAGAAATCAAGAGCAATTTAATTACATTGAATACCAAAAACCCCCAAAGATAAAAAACTAGGAACCTCCCTATTATGGTCACCATTTCTGTTACAGAGAGAAACTTGATCCTATAGCTTGGGGTGTACCACAATAGAGAGCTTTAACACTAGAAATAAATCTTTCCCAATACGCAAGAGAAACCAAACATCTAACACTAAGGGATATCATATCATACGTTGTTCTGGATGGTTGAAGTAGATCCCTGTTAAGCTTTTCCAATTCATGAATGCATTAGCAATTCGCTCTCAATAACAACAAACAAGACACGCATGCTCTATAATAATGTGTTAGACCTACTCTAGCATATATATTCAAAAATGTATAAGAAATTAAATACATTCATGGATTCAATATTCATATTCAAATCCACATAATTGGATAGGAAAATATATTTCTATTAATAAAATTAATGATTACAATAGTGACAACCTCTATTGGCACGTCTACGAATTGGAGAAACCGATTCCTCCACCTGGGCCTCCACCATCGCAATCCTCCATCTCTCGATGTCAAGCTCACAAGAAAAGGAAATCTTGGGAAGAACACAAAGTGGTCTAAAGGGACAAAGGGATGCAGACTCAAGTATAAGCAAACTGAGGCAACAATAGACTATAGTTTCTTTTCTCTTCAATTCCTCCTCTTCAATGTATCCAAGGGGTTCCTTATATAGCACTCCAAAAGGGTAATGGAGGGTCGAATCCGAGCGATCTCAAGGCATATGGAAGGCCAAGAGTCAGGATCTTCGGACTCCTATTAGGAAAACTCCAAAAATATTTGGACTTATGCACACATCACGATGTAAACGGATTTGATGTCAAAAGTTGCATGTACACGTGAGTATGGGTTTAAAAGTCGGGTACAACAATAAACATGTGTTTTTTAGGGATGAACTTGGAACATCAAAGTATAATATAAGGCCATGGGGTCTAAAGACTCTGTAGGGGGACAGGGAAGGCCATAAATATGCGATCAACCATGTGTGGTAAAATCATCCATAATATATATGATATATTTTAAACATGTTTTATGGTTTAGGTTAGAACCATGCTAAATATTTTCTTCTCATTTAAACTAGAAAATAAACTTTCATACTTGTTCAAAAACTTCAAACCCAAAACCCATGTTTCTCAAATTTTATATTTAAAAACTTCAAGAAGCCAGAACCCAGGATAAATATTCTCGTAAAAATTAGGATAAATCATTCCCAACACCATGGAAAATGTTGATTCCACACAAGAACCCTCAACCATAGAAATCATATAGACTAGAAACAACATCCTTTGAAAATTAAATAATTATTTAAACCGATTAAAAATTAGGACATAATCGTTTTCAAGCGAAGGTTGCTCCAGCAAAGCGAGCTCGTGCTGGAGCTTTGTTTTATAAATCTAGATTATACACTTATCACTATTTACAAATAATCCACGCAGATTTCATAAACTTATGTTTTAAATAAATGAGTACGTGCCAACAATAAATAGAGTAGTGAACCATAGGTCAAATCTCTTGGAGCTCCAAATCTAAGCTATCAACGTTTCCATATTTAGAAGTATGACTCCATAAACTACGCATAGCAGTGGCTGAAATGCTATTTAAACTTTTAAAAAGAAATAAATAACCATTAGATAAGCCTAACCAGGGTATCAAGATACTCCTCCTACCAAACATCGAATCCCATAGAGTTGCGTTGCCATCCATCCTTTGGAAGGAGTGGCCACTCTTCAAGCATTGGCATGAGAATTCATCAATAAAAATTAAGAGTAATATGAAAATAGATTAGGGATTTTCCCATGCTTCTATATAGAAGTAAAACAAATAAAAGGGTTTTCACTCAAAATAATTTACAAACAAAATTACCCATAGTGCCATTGCTGGAAATGGCACTGCTAACGCAGAACATCTTCACCCTAACAGAAGTACATTCTCACCATCAACTACATCTTCCCATATATTCCTTAAAACACACAGAACAACCTTAAAGAAAAATAATTTTACCCCGACAGTGTTAGCTATGGGATGGTACAAAGGCATTAAACAACTTAAAAATGCAGCAAATATCAGTCCATGAAATACTTCATCATTCACCCAACTGTCAACATTTAAATCAATACATAGCACATGAAAGAGAACGCCTATACAAACTTTTATTTCTAGGAATAGGTTTTGGATATATTCTTCACCCACTGTCAGATTAAATGTTAACGCAAAAAATTTCTCAACTAGCTCTACACTACCTACACCACATACAAACATCCATTTCCTAACCCTTTTTCCACATTTTTGACCTCCACACCTATGTTTTAACCTTATTCTCTCCAATAAAGCTCAAAATTATTAAAAAGGGCCTAAACACCCCACAAAAGATCTAAAAGGCTCACAAAGGGGTTAAAAAACTCAAAAGAGCTAAAAACAACAAAAAAGGGCTTAAAACCCTAAGTAGGGCCTAAAACCCTAATTAGGGTCCAAAACCCTAAATGAGAGAAAAGGATGAAAAAAATTATAAATAAAGGGTGGAGGTCCCCATCACAACATGACATATTCCTTCCACCGTTATTATACTTACATGAGTACTTTGAGAAACCATCATTCTCAAGATACTCATCTCAATTCACCTAAACATTCCATTTGCCCCACTTGCTCCCCATTTTGTGTGTTGAGTCAACCTCCATACTACCCAAACCTGTGGAGAAGCGGTATGGTTTTGAGTCACAGCATGGTGGACCCCTTTCAAGCAAGTCCGAAAGGTATAATAGTCTCGTTTTTTTTTAGTTTTATAGATTGTTTGTATTTGTTCATTTGTTTAGCTAATAATTTGTTTTGTAGCTAATAATTTGTTTAGCTAATAATTTATTTCCATTTTGAACTCTACACTTTCGTCCCTTTGACGGAAGGGAAGTGCATTTACAAGTACTCGGAGTTTTTACTCAGCTATAGTTTTGGTGAATCCACTGGGTTGATCCCATTGTATCCCTAGTTTTAAATTTTTTTTGCAGGTTTTCCTTCATAAACATTCCCTATCAGGCCCTCACGAGGCCGATCCGAGTATGTACGACCCCAGTACAAGTTACTGCCGTCCACTACCGACCCAGTTTTTTAATTTTTACTATTTCCGGCCCCAGTCACTAGTTTCAAGCTGAAAAGAGAGACCCAATGGCTGATTTAGAACCAAAAAGAGGGACTTGGTCATTGGTTTAGCCCCAAAAGGTGCGATTTTCCCCTCAGGGCATTGTCGTTGTTGTTTTTTTCCCCAAAGGCGACCCGGTCTCTACTGTGTGGACTGTTTGTGCGACTCAGTCGCCACTGTACAACAGTCATAAGTGACATGGCTATTTTTAATCAGTTTTTAAATTCGGTTTCCTATCTAAAATGTCCCATGCGCCACCAGTATACTTTCATTTACAATCTTCTTGTTTTTTTGTTAATTTATGCAAGTTATACATTACTTTTTTGTTATTAAAACATTGGAAATTAACCATCTTTTTCAGCCCTTCCTCCTCTACTCAATGATCACCCTTTGGAGTATTCTGAGATAAGACGAAGGGTTGACTAAGGTTAGTAATAGGAATCTATTTTTTCATTTTTCTTTTCCACTACAAACAAGTGACCTTGGAAGCTAGAGGGAGTGGAAACCGTTGGGGGTTTCACGGCGTTCCTGTCCTCCCTATTGAGCATCGGGCATTTGAGGAGTGACTTGGGGATCTATAGGTGGACCTGTTTCCACCTTAATGAGATCCCAACACTCCTTATTGGACTAGATGGATACACAAATGGGGTAGTCACACTACTGGTTTACAACAAGTTACAGTCAGTTTTTTATCATACACTTTGTATTGCACTTTAGATTTGCTTTATTTTTTCAACTCTGTTTTGATCTAATCCCATTCCTTAATCTTTGCAGAGAAACCAATATTATTTTCTCACTACATAATTGAAAAAATTAAAAAGAACAGTCTCATACACAAATTTCACACATTCACACCATCTAATCCAACCAAATTCGGTTCATGACCCCTAGCGAACCATAAAAGTAACAAATTTACTTAATCAAATCTTGCAGTTTGATGAAATAAGTATTAACCTCCATAACTATGGGAAGTACTTGGGATTTTCCTTAAAGCTCATTATGAGGAGTAGCATAGGAACCCCAAAGTAGCTGGCCAACAAGAGGAATTGTTAAGCGAAAACATCCCTGTGAGGAAAACTCCAAGCATTTTCTTCTGGAAGTCTTGGTGGCTGAGTGGCCATCTATGAACCAATAGGAATCCATTTAAACAGGGGGTCCAAAATTCATTGCCGGTTACTACCAAAAAACAACCATTTATCAACCACGCTCTTCCTCATGCCTTAGTGGGAATCCCCCTAAGTTTGTGTCGTTACACCATCACCATCGAGGCCCTCCTTGAAAACCCTCCTCACCGTCAGAAGGTCACACATCTTATGATTCTGACTCATATTCCTATCAGTCCAAGCCGAATCTTTTCACTACACCATCTAGCCCCATGGCTGGTGTAAATATCGATCCCTTCTTTGGAGGGGTGGTTGGCAGCGGACCCATTTCCCTGCCTCACATCGTTACCAACATCTCGTCCAGCAGTCCCAGTACCATTGCACATGGCGTTGTGAGTCCGCTACCCATTAGTGGAGGTCCCACACCAACTCTTGTCAGTCCCAGAGTACCACCTTTCATACCTGGTAGAAGCGGCCCTTCTGCGACTATCCCAACTGTCCCCGTTGTGGGAATTCAAACTCAGGTACGCCCAATCATGCACGACACCATGCTTCGAAAAACTCTTACACCATCGTCGGTCCCTCCTACAACAACCTTGGGTCTAACCTCCCATTCATGGCTCGCCTCAACTTGCCTAATTTGGCCAGGTTAACCAATGAACCAATCAGCCATCAAACCCACTGGCCTCCCATGCCAACCAAAATTCCATCATAAATTCCAAAGTTTGAAGGGAAGGCAGGTGAGTGCCCCGAAAAACCACATTATGTCATTTCATCTATGGTGCTCGTAAAAAAAAATTATAGATGATTCTATCAGACTTAGGTTGTTCCAGCGCACCCTCACAAGTGCCATAGCCAAATGATATATTGACCTACCTCAATCCTCTTACCTAGAATCCAATTCCCTAGCATTCATGTTCCTACAATACTTCCAACTCCCTGTCAGATACAATGATGGCATTGAGATCTTGTTGTCTTGCCGCCAAAACAACAAGACCCACATAACCAACCACATCCACAAGTGGCGATGAGACCGTAGCTTGTGTAACATTCAACTTGATGACAATATATTTATTGAATGGTTCTTAAAAAAATTGCTACCACCTATAGCCAAAAACGTCGCGTTTGAACATCCCCAATCAAAGGAAGAGGCCATCTTGAAATCCCAATAGTTTTATTTGATTTATGCTCAATCTGGGTACCTATACACCATCATACTAGACACTCCCTGTGCCGGAATCTCCCACCTCAATACGCTGGGGGCATCCCATGCTACATATGGTGTCATCGATTCTATCTCCCAACACCCATAGTACTATGTGGTAAAACCTTTAGTGCCACTGTACCCAAGAAACACCCCTAGTGTTGTGCTACCAAAGAAAATACCTGATTACTCAAGGATGATGGTTCAATTAGGAGCCACAACCTCTTACGTGCAGCCCGCGCCACACCAGCATGCCCATACGTCGACTAGGTTGGCACAACCGTATTTAGGACCAATGACTGGATTCGTAGCCCCTCTAGCTCCTTTGGCCTACTTTAAGCCACCTATGCATCCTGATTTGGCTCCAACCCAATCTCCTCCTGTTTCCATGGGACAGGTTTTTGCTCAGCAGAACCTTTCCAACCAACCCACCCCTGACAACCAACAAGGGCAGGGTAAGAGAAATAGAGGAAGAAACCAAGGTAACAACCAAACACAAGGAGGCGGCCAACAACCTAATCCTCCTAACAACAACGGTGCTAACCCATCAATGCAAATCCCCCAATAGCCTAAATGACCGGGACAAAACACTCCATTACGGACCAACCACCCATGCAATTTATGCAATGTCTATGGTCACTACACTTGTGAATGCCCTCATATGGACCGTGTTAAATACTTTCTACAAAACAAAGCTCAACGTGACACCAATGCGGTAGCCCAAGCTTAGCCTAGCCCAGCACTACCAGGTCCCCCGGCTATGGTGCTCCAAAACCCACTACCACTCCAAGGATTGGTTGTAACCACACATTTTCCCCCACGTGCGCTCCCAACTCCCGCTGCAGCCCCGCCTACAGAGACATGTGTCCATCAGCTGTTGGAAATGACAATAGAAGAATTCAACCTCTAGACTAGGCGCAATTAGTATGGTTCCACTATAGTGACCACTGAACCATTCACGACATCCACTTCCAACACTTCCAACATACCCCTTCACCTACCCACACCCCACATTGACAGGGCAACCAAAGGTCCGTAGTTTCCACTATGACGTGTCACCAATAAGGAAACTACGTGTGCTGCTTCAAATTACAACATTGTTGATGACTTGGCTCAATCACCCACAGCCATGTCCTCTCTAGAAGTGCTCAAAACCTTCCCGTCACAGTGAAAATCATTGTTATCCTCCCTTAGTGTTGTGGATCCCTTTGACTTCATATTGATCATGTTCGATTTTGATCGTGGCGAACCCAGAATATCGTCCACTATGGCCTTCCAAATTCCAGTCTCAATTCAAAATTTGGTCATGCATTACTGCATCATCGATGAAGGGGCATCTACCTGTTTCATGTCAACCATTATTTGACAGAAACTGGGGTCCCCCACCCTCCAACTATCCACTAATGACCTTCGATCCTATGATGGACGTCCCACCAAATCCCAAGGAATTCTTCTGAATGTCCCTATATCATTAGCCAGTAAAATGGTTTTTATTGACATTGAGGTTATCAATGCACAACTTGATTACAACCTCTTCCTGAGACGTGGTTACATGTACGCCATGAGAGCCGTGGCCTCCACCACCTTTCGGCTCCTGATGTTTCCTCATGATGAAAATATCATGACCGTCGACCAATTGACGTACTACGATCTGCAAGGGCTGGCCACACCGGAACATATTATTATTACCATTGATCCTGCCATCGACAGTGTGTCAATCCCTTGCTTATCTATTGTTGGCCCAGTATTATTTGCCAAAATCCCCTGTGAACGCACTTTCCCATCCTTACCACCTCCACGTATGTTTATTACATCACAAATTTATGTACTATCACATCTAGTACCATCCCAATCATGTCACATAATTAGTCACAACTACCACCACAATCCTCCGTCCATTATTGGGGTTCATTCCCATTCAACACGATTCTTTTCCTTTTCCTTTTTATACCATCTGTGGTCATGAGTAAGCCTCTCCTGGAAACCCACCATTTACAGGATTTCACACCATAGGAGTTCCTGTGTGGTACCTTGAACCACCTACCCTGCCTCTAATGCCCCAGGATGTGTTGAATCCCATCCAAACAATTGATATGATGTCACACCCACCTCCTCATCCATCAAAGACTCCTCCCATCTCCAGACCTGCCCCTCTTCCTCCAAAAGAGACTCGAGAAAGGCCACCAAAACAAAAACCAATACCATTTTCATGATCTCTAGGAGCAATTTCCCTTCCGCCTCATCGGTCGTGGATAATCCACTTTATCTATCCCTCGATCACTTACTCAATGATGGAGATATCTGTAAGTTCACCACCCGTTTTACCCCATTCCCTTTAAACCATAGTGTGGAATCAGTTCTTCCTATTGAAGGCCAGATTTCATTACGCCACCTTGCCAACAACCTTTTTCTTAGCAAAGGGGCATACCTCTTCGCTGACTCAGATGGTCGCCTCTTGAAGAAGCCTCGCAACAAGCTCTACCTCAAGATATTCTATGTCTGATATAACCACCATGGGTCACTTATAGCGAAGTTTTTTTCTTTTTTTTGCATAATTTTTTCCATGAATCAGTGACCCCCTCCATTAGTTGTTCCACGTCTAGTCGCAGTGAGTTCATTGAAGAAATCCATTGCATCATTTACACATGAGCAAGCGGATATAACCCATCTACCCTGCCCCTGCGCCACTGGTATCCCACTGCAGGGTGTGGTCCCATGTCTGCACATGCACATAGTATGTCACATGTATGCTCTAGCTACCACCATGTTATCATACCATCAGGTCCCTAGACCAGTCCTGGAGGTCAAGGCCTCTCTCTATCTCCCCGTTTTTCCATGCTCATGTATGGATCATCCTCTACAAGAAGAGGAATCTTCCACCATTGTGCGATAAGATCCTGGGTCAAGAAACAACCTTCTAGAATGCCTCCCTCCCTAGTGATTCTTTGAGGCATATTTCTGAGGTCACATCAATTTACGTACCACCACGTGAATTGCACACTGTATGTTGAGCTAGGTCTGTACCCATGGGCCTCCATTTCGTCTAGTTTTCTCTGTGCACCAATGCATCAGGGGCATCATCACTAGCTACTAATTCAGATTCATCTGGAGTCTATTTGAGATGTCGTTCACACCATTGGGTTTGATTTTCCGTCTTCTATCTTATTCTGAGACCCTTGTCTCATGCTCCCACTATGATTTTCCAGACCATTTATCGGAAGTCACCCTGATTTGTGTACCTCTACGTGAATCTTCCTCTATATCTTTTGGCATGTTCACGAGCCATCTGCTCCATCCATACTGCATATTTGACCACCTTTGACCACCATTCATCGTACCACAAGGGGGCACCATTAGTATTCTGGATTGACATCCATCAACAATGAACACAACATAACCTTAGTTCATATATTGAACACTTCCCCCTTTCTTGGTTGACCATTATGGAGTTTCTATTAAGCTCTTTTCTGACTCCAAAAAGAACTGTCTTCCATGGATCCCTTAGATATCAAAATTCTAAGTTACCACCCCCCAAGTATTTCCCATCTGCAGTTACATTCTTGGTATCACAACTATGATACTTCTCCCATGAGTCCATTCAATTTTCTTCCAGGTCATCCCTACCATCATTCTTGTTGTTGCAATCCTGACCAACAAAACCCAGTCGACCAGGGTTCCACTTTGTCAACGCTCAAAACACCATGATCTCCCTAAGCATCGGCCCAGACAGGTTTTACCTTGTCTAGCAACAACTGTAGAGCGAATGAGATATCACCCGAGATGTTCAAGGGAGGGCTGTCAGAACCAAGTTTTTGCAGTATAGAGGAGGGTTGGGGAATCAGAGGTTCATCGGCTTAATTTCTAGATCTAATCTACTTACTGAACCATTCATCATGTCACATTTATTCATTCAACATTACAACAAATCTACCTGTGCGGAAAATAGATCTAAAAGATGGCAGTATTCATAAGCAGAAAGCCTTGCATTATCCATTCATATGCATATCTATTCATCACTCATCATTAGAATCGCAACAATGTAAAACAGGAAAAGATAATAGGTAACAATAGTTCAGATCAGTCCACATACATCATATTAAATCCGCAGAACAACTCGTAGATAAGAAATAGACAAAGATCCAATATCACTTTGTGTAGTATCACATCCGGTATTCATTATCCATGCATAATGATGATTTGTTACATGCATAATTATTTTATTTATAGGCTTGTGCCTTTACATTCAAGGTCCACTTCTAACTAACTCCTAAATGACTTAACCACTAAGGACCAATATTCTGAATAAATGGTCAACAAGTACAAAACATGACATGGAAATATCAAAAACGTGGACTATTTTCTGCCTATCACGCTATCTTTGTCTTGTGCAGTGTCTTTTGGGCTTGCACAGAATCTGCGATGTTGTGTAACTTACCCGCAACCCCTTACCAACAGGCCCCCAACACAGTCTTGTGTCTCGTCCTCGAGCCACATCAAGTGGACATGGTGTACCCAACAAGCTTGAATTACTGAAACTACTCCCAGACAGCAGTGTGTCATTTGCTGGGAATCTGCCGACTTGTGCAATTTTCTACAACTGCTGCCTCTATGGTCACTCACTGCTAATTCGGCACACCGCTGCAATCATGGATCTCACAGAATTTCTTTGCACCTCTGACCATAATTTTTGGTCGTTTGGACTTCTTCGGCTCAGTATCATTGTCTGGTAGGCTTCTCGTTGTTGTTAGGAAATTCGCACCTTCTGCGGATAGAAGTTGTTCCTCTGGTCTGAATAGTTCAAATACAAAACAAATGAGTTACAACAATACTGATAAACTTCTCCTAGAAACTACAGAGACCTAGAATACAATCTTCAGAGATTGATGTGGTCTTTCATCTATAGCAAAAGATCTCCGAGAAGATACCTACAAACACACATCAAACACAAAAGATCAAAGTACTAAGGAATCCAATAATAAACATGCGATATTATACAAGACAAGCTATATGGGAAGAAAATCAAATTTGCATTAATGAATAGTGAAGAGTTGCAACCTGCACCTTAGTGTTGAATGTACTCCACAAAACCGATCTCTTATCGCCGATAGGTCCAACTTGCTATTCTATGCTCACTCTTGATGGATCAGGCCAGAAAGTCAGAATGGCAACATGAATTTTCTCTCTCCTCAACCATGGGGTATGAGCCTATTTATATAGGCCTCAAATGGATAGAGATGGTTGAGATTTTGGTGGGTGAGGTGGACATGAGATCCCCAAAGCATGGATCTCAAGCTCAACTGACCCAAGTGAATAGGGATAAGGCCTACCACGAAGCTTTTGATCTAGAAGATTTGTGAAGCTTCTCTTTTTCACTTTTTACCAAGGGCACCGCTCCTTCTCCTTGATGACAGAGCGGTGCTAGGAAGAACTACTCTTTAAACAAGGAGTAAAGGTGGCACCACCACCTGTCTTCAACACTAATCAAGTGATGCTGAAGAAGGTACCACTCCTAAGCTTAAGGGTAAAAGAGGTGCTTTGTTTTTATGTGCTAGTATGACATATGGAGCAAGGTTTTTACTTGAAGATTTGGGAATGAGGGAAAAAATGGATGTTAAGGATATTATGACATATTGGTGATGAGATTTGGGTGTAACATAATTCCCCCCAAAGCATGAGGCTAGAGGGATACGATAGGCGAGAGCTTTGATAGAGCACATTATCACTTCGAGGCAAGAACCAACTTGATTGAAGATCAACATCAACCAGGCATATGAAATACACCAATACTTTTGACTCATGAGGAAATATGTCTTCACCATGGCTGCATACCAATACAAGGCAGATCCATTGGAGAGATAAACAAACATGGCTACTAGAATACAATGTAGATCCATGTGAAAAATGACTCAAACTTGGACATAGCTACTGGATATACAATGTAGATCTATGTCATATAGACACAAATTTTATCATATCCACAACCATACAAATGTGGAGCCATGCTTGTACTTCATACAATATATTCCATCGCAACCTGGGTAGAAAGTTTTAGATACCCAGGGTCTTCGTCTCGTCTTCCACAAAGTACGATTCTATCCATGTGATTACAATGTTCTGAAGTAGAACATGGTAGAAACCACTTGATTACCGATCAATGATGTGAACTCTTAACAAGCACAAGGGAGATCACCATTGATGTCAATGATTCCCAAGGTACCCTAGTACAATCTACTGAGTGTGAATAGATGTTTTGATGTCAAACACCCAGTGGAATCTCTCGATCAAAGGTCAATGATGTGAAACTATGTCGAGAGCGAGTGAATATGTCATTGAGGCATATAGATCTCAAGGTACCATCCTTTTGTTTCTAAGACTATTTCCTGGATGATGAGCTGACGTCGACAGGAATAGTCTCGACGAAGGAGGGCCATGATGAATCTCACATTGACCACACGAAACTTGGAACAAACTTCTGGAATGTAGTAGATAATGTAATCATAGGATTGACTCAAAAGTACTGACACAAAGGCTGTTTTAACTACAGAGGTAAACTTCTTACTTCCTTTGAACATCGGGTGGTACGACAAAATACTTGGCAGCATGACTAAAACAGACAGACACACAATACGACTATGGACAATGCATTCTTTTAAAAGGCTCAAAGGAGTGACATCACTCATGAAAGTGGATCGATTTGTAAGTCATCTGAATACCTAATTGCCCGAATGATATACATACAAGTGCCATGTTCAAAGGTGACAAACAACTGCCATTTTATTTGCAAAATGATTCCCTTCCCTTAATTTCCCCATCATGATTGATGAGTTCCTCTTTTTGTTTTTACGAGTCTAAATAGGGTAACAAACACTCATTGTAGCTCGTCCGAAGGCAAGTCCATTCTCATATTTTACGAACCTGAGAAAGAAGAGGTTCGTTCCCTGAATGGGTCTCTCAGTGTTTGGTTTAAAGATTCCAATGAAAGCAAACTCGGTATTGTTCATGTTTAGAGAGTTTGAATGAAGATGAAAGAAAACTCTAAATGGACCTTTTTGTATTATTTAGTATCCAGGGCCCAAAAAAGTATAAAATAATACCCGAGAGAACTCTTCCAGTCATGATTGGCTGGAGTGTTCCTTTTTCGTAAATAGTCTATTTGAACCGAAAAAGAGATAACCTACTATCAAGGACATGACTCTTAAAATACTTTTACGAGTATGAAAAAGACAAATACTCGACAATATTTTCATTTTAGGGAGTCTGAAAAGAGATTAAAGGAGACTCCATTAGGTTTCTTTTTCATGATGAGGAGTTTTTACGAGCCTAAAAAAAATCGGAAAAAGACTTGGAACTTTGATGGTGAGTTTCGGGAGCATGACCAAAGTGTCGAAATAAATGCTCGAAGACTTTTTCCGTTTTAGGGAAGTACAAAAAAGTCAAAAAAAAACTTTCCATAGAATTCATTGTTTCCGTTTTTACTCCTATAAGACTAAACAAATGATCATTAATATCTCAAAGAATGACTTTAATGAACTATATAAATGGGCGTTTATATAATAATGATTTTTTGAAATATCAACATAACACATGAAAACCATAANCAATGATTCCGGGAGATTCCACCATCCGTTTCAAGCATTTTCAGAGCCAGGTAAATGACTGAACCTTAGCATTTCCTTTTAATGCATTCATTTTTTATTTTTTGGGGTTTTTGAATAGTTTTAGGAAATCCCTAAATCCAAAATATGGGCACCGCTCCTGCCTCTTATGGGACAGGTGCCCGATAAGAACCTGAGCATGTTTATTTGCACTCAGGAGTTGCCACTGCTCTGTGCAAATGACATTTAGGAGGTGCCAGCCATGAGTATGGAAACTTGAATGGGAAAGCAAAAAATAGGAGTTTTCAATGATTTTGGTGATTGATTATGTTTCTAATTAATCCAGTGATTGTTTTTGGGAGGTTCTAACTAATAAAAAATGGTTATATGGAAAGAAAGGCAACATGACACTGATGATGCCTTTGCCGAGGAAAATGCGGGGTGCATAGTTGCATTGAGGGGTTGTGGCCTCCTAAAATTCTTTCACACTCCTAGCATGGTGTCCCATGAGCGCTTGTTGGAGTATATCCTTCATACGTGGAACCCAGAGCAGCAATATTTTTAGGTGGGATCCCATGTGCTGACTATCGAGGTAGAGGATATATAATTTTTGATAGGATTATCTATATGGGGTGCTCCTATTTCACTGACTGGTTCCCATGGAGGGGACATAACCACCCAGGAATTAATCAACCGTCATTGCATACCTGGTACCAGAATGTCTAGGAAGAAAATTCCCATTAAGGCAGTGATGGACGATCCTCTCTGTACAGTTCTTTTCACTATGCATAGGATATCTAGGAGCCAATGACCTCATCAGGCTTCCAGATCACAAATACTATATGCTAGAGAGGCCATGGAACCTATTATATTTAACTGTGAAGAAGCATTACTTTTGGTCTTCAAGGACCAACTGACCAAGTGTCGGCAAGGAGAGATGAAACAGTTTAGCTATGGATCCATTCTAGCTTGTTTCTTTTTCGAATGAGTGCCCCACATGAGGCCCCAAGTGACTTTTACAGAGCTAAGGGCTAGAGACCCTCGTATGCTGAGATGGGTAAGACTTATGGCTCGTACAGGAGTAGGCATGGGAAAAGTGAAGTTTGGGGCTCCATTTTTTCATTGGCTGAATGACTTGATCCTCATGATTGAGGATTATGGGTATGCGGGTACTAACTTCAGGGGTGACCTTGATCTACCCCTTCCACCTGGTGCACAGTGGGGAGACATTGGTAAGAAACAAAACCCTAAAATGGAAATTTGTGTTTTTTGTATTTTTATTTTTTTTATTTTTTATGTGTAGTAACAAGACCTAAATATCTTCATGCAGATGTTGGAGTAGCACGACTTGCGGGATCTTCCCCACTAGATAGACGAGTGGTAGCTCGTTTTTTTCAATGAGATGACAACCCAATGGGGGAGTTAGAGGAGAACCTGGAGAGGTTGACTCTAGATATACCTGATGCATTGATCGATGACCTCCCCATGAGGTATCATAGGCACACTGCAGGCGTGCTAGGCCGCTTTAGCCGCCTGCTACGTAGAGTAGTATGGGATGTCATGTGTTACCATGACCATCACTAGATGATGTTATGAATGATGTAGTACAGAAAGATGAGACAACTTCAGGATTTTGTATGATGTTGTATTTGTCTGAAAGCCACTATGCTTCAGACGAGGTCTTGTGACCATGTTTTGTAAAAAATATTATATATATATATACATAGACTCTATTACTGGTTTTTATATGTCTCAAATGGAAAATGTATTTACATGAGTTTACGTGTTATCTACTGTTTATTTTCAATATGAACGATGTTTGATTTTCAAATTATGTATGAGAAATATACTAGTCTAGGATATAGTTTGCTAACGAATCAGTAACTGCATTGTCTGCCCTAGGGATATGCCTATAAGTAATGAACTCAAATGCTCTTTCCAGTAGATTTACTCTTCAAAAAAGATAGAGAAGTATGGGGTTTTTGATGGCATATACATGGTTTAGATGACAAACCACTAACTGTGATTCCATGAATACTACCAAATCATGAATGTCCCGATATGCAGCTTCGGTCAATAGAACTATTACTTCTTGATACTCGACGATGTTATTGGTAGCTAGACCAATAAAAACTGCTCCCAAACTGACTAGATCATGTGCAGGGGAATACCAAACCCAAGCAACTGAAGCAAGGTTCAGGGTATGGTAGAAAGCACCATCAGCGAAGCCATAAAAGGTCATCCGATCTACATGACCTAAACATAGTATAAATAGTCTACACACTAAACTCAAAACCATATTGAAAATACTAAGACACACTGAAAGTAAAAAATGTAGATATATACAAGGTACCATACACGAGTGATCTAAGCATAGTACTTGTTTAGGTACAACCCATTACAAGGTTGCTCGAAGGGGATTCCGTCATAATCTACAAGCTCAAAGGCCCATTTCTATAGACTTTGGAAATGATAAAAGGACCATACAACATTGATTCGAAATTCCCTTTTCCTAGTTTATCATCTTTTTGATCATAGGTCAGAACCAGGTCACCTTCATTAAAAACACAAGGTTGGACAGATTTATCATATTGCACCTTGACGCATTTATTATGTGCCTCATTGACTAAGCAGCATCTCATCTAGTTTCGTCAAGATTGTTTAGGTATAAAAATATTTCTACCTCGGTGGAAGTATTGGGGAGAATTTCAACAGAAAGTTTCAAAGATGGGATCTGGCATTGAATAGGTAGGACAGCTTCTATTCCATAAACTAACTGAAAAGGTGTAAAACCAGTTGTTGTTTTCACTGAAGTTCTATAATCCCAAAGAGCGAAAAAGAGAGTCTAGTTCTAGTTGGATTTATGATCTCTGACCATCCGACGCAGCATAGTATTTAAGACTTTGTTAATGGCCTTGACCTGACCATTAACCTGCAGATAATAGGGAGTCAAGTTTTCATGGAAAAAACCCAGCTTGGCACTTAAATCTTCCATCATTTGATTCCAGAAATGTGATCCGTGATCAGTGACTATCGACTGTGGAACTCCAAACCTAGCTATTACATGATTAAATAGAAAGAGGGCAGAAGTCTTACCATCCTTTGCATATGTAGGCATAACCTCAGCCCATCTAGTGAAATAATCCATGGCTACTATGATGTAACCATGCCCCCCAGCTGAGGTAGGCTTACAATGCATAAAATCTATCCCCCATTTGGCGAAAGGGCCAACGATAATGATGAGGTGTAGCGTAGCATGGTGGGTGCGATTTTTCAGATAGAAATGTTGGCAGGGTGGGAATTTCTCAACAGTGTCATGACAATATTTGAAGATTGAGGGCCAGAAATAGCTAGCATGAAGGATTTTCTGGGCTATAGCCATCGCAAAAAGATGACCTCCACATGCTCCAGAGTGGCAGTCATTGAGAATTTGTTCAACCTCTTCATGGGTGAGGCATCGTTGGAGAATGGAATCTTATACCACGCCTATACAATATATCATTCAGGATAAGGTAGTAATTTATGTGGGGATAGATGCAATGATGATCGTCACTAGATAAATCAGGCTAAAATCTCTGTGTCTAGATATAAATGATTAAATCTCCATACCATGGGTCGATCGTGCTTATTAGGAACAAAACTTCATCCAAGAATGAATCGTTGGGCTCAGAATCCATCAAAGCAAATGGAAGGTCACACATCAGCTCTGTAAAAACCAATGATTTCTTTGAAGTAGCTTTGAAAAACTCAAGGTCAAACTTTTGTTGGATGACGATCCAATGGGAGTATTTTCCCCCTAGCACCTGACGAGTCAGGATGTAGTACATAGGGTTTTGGTCTGCAAATACCGTGGTAGTGCGAAGCAAAATGTAATGACGAATTTTTTGGACAGCAGTGGCTATAGGAAATGATAGCTTCTCCACACATGAGTATCAAGTTTTAGAATCAAGAATATTCGTATTAGCGTAATATATCACGTGTTCTTGGCCATTCTGATCCTCTTGGGCTAGAACCATTCCGATGGTATTAGTAGAGGTAGCGACATATAAGAGAAAATACTTTGAATAATCTAGGGGGTGTATCACGAGTGAATGAGTCAAAGCGTGCTTAGGATTATCAAAGGCTTGTTGGGCTTGGTCATCCTTGAAGAATGGAGTGTCCTTCTTGAGGAGACGCATACAACTGTGTGTTTTCTCAGCAAAGTTACAAAAAAAATGACAAAGAAATTTTTCCTTCCCTTGAAAACTTTGGAGCTCAAGGATGTTGGTTGGGGCAGGTAGGGAGAGAATAGCAGCAATATTCAACAGATCAATCCAGATGCCATCCTTAGAAACCACGAAGCCTAAGAGACATCCCATATCAACGCAAAAGACACATTTGTGTGGGTTCATCCATATTTTGTAATGGAGAAATCTTAGGAAAATGTCTCTAAGATGTTGAGGATGGTCTTCTCATTGATGTGAGTGTGTAGGGAGATCATCAAGGTACAGGTCCATGATGTTTTTAATGTCATGAAACGCATAGGACATAGCACGCTGGAATGTGGCTCCGACATTATTAAGGCCAAAGGGTAACTTCCTATAGGAAAATTTTCCCCACGAGCATATAAATGTCATCTTGTGTTGGTCGGTGGGCAATATCTCAATCTGAGTATAGACAGAAAATCCATCCATGAATGAGAAGATGACAATTCTGACACAATTGTCGATAATATGGTCGATGTGTAGGGTTGGGAAATTGTCCTTAGGACAAGCTTTATTCAGGTCTCTGAAATCGATACAGAATCTAATGGTTCCCTGCTTCTTGTTCATAGGAATGATGTTAGATACCCATTTCATCATGGGTACTGGATAAATGAATCCTACCTTCAGAAGTTTTTTGACTTTGGCTTTGATAGTCGCTGCCTTCCAGGGATGGACTTGACAAATTTTTCCAGACTAGTCTGGCTATGGGATAGGTTTTTATTTCATTGACCATGATGGGTGGGTCTATCCCAACAATTTATTCATAATACCAAGAAAAAATATCTCAGAATTCCTTGAAAAGTGCTCTATATTCTTCAGTTTCTTCTATTTAACAGTTGTTCCCTATGTGAGCATGTTCAATAGTTCTAGTCTTGACCGATATGTCAATCAAATTTGTTTTAGTAATGTTGCATAGATTTCCTTTAGATTCAGAATCTTGCAATAACACGGGTGTTTGCGGAATTTCGACAATAGCAGTACCCAAGAGAGATACAAAATCATTATCTATCGAACTGTTGTTGGGGAGGAATGAGGATCTATGATGATGATCCTCCCATACTGATTCATTCATACTCATAATATCCATGATAGTTTCGTCTGATGGAAAAGTTTGGGAGAGATAATCCAGAGTAGGAAGAGAGGGTTCTAACTAGTAGGGAAGGTGGTAAGGATCCGAAGCCACAAGATGAAGATCATCTATATGATCATTGGAAATGGATTGGATAGCATCATAAACTGCTTCATGTGGGCTATGGGAGGATGAATCAACAACTTGTTTACCCTTAAGATCATATTTAAATGAGGAGATCATATTGACATTCACTGTCTTTGTGTTATAAGGAGCTGATGAGAATACGTGCATAAGGGCAGAGTCCTTCAGCATTCCTACCCCAATTGACTGATAAGGAGGAGGGGACTGACCTAGCATAGTGATGTTATTTTCCATAGGGGAAGTAACATCCAACATACAGAAATCAGGTTGATCAATTGTCATAATGTTTCCCAAATGTGGAAATTGGAGTGTCCTAAATACTATCTAAGCGATAACAGTCATAGCGTAAAACCAATTTCTTCCTAGGAGAAGATTGTAGTCTAACAGGGCATCCACTAGTTCCACTTGAATAGAAATTCCCCCCCCCCCCAGCTCAACTGAAAGTGTAGGCACGAGACCATGGGGTTGGAAACATCTGCCGTCAAAGGCTCTTAGGGTCGTCGGTGATTTTGCAAGCTCAGGAGAGCCAATGGCTTTCCAACATGATAGAGACAAAACTAATGTTGAAGCATCTTCATCTAGAACCATCCAGGTTTATCATATGACTGAGTTCAAGTTGTTAAACTAATAGTGTCCGACGAAATCATTCAGAATTCCTCTGAAGGACCAGAATTTCCTTGATTGGACATGTAGTCTATTAGTTGTTGAGAAGGAAAGGGATCAATAAGAACTATTGGTGTGGGGTTACTTTTTAAAATCTTGTTAATTTTATCACGTCAAGGAAATTCATTTGTGAAATTATTGCCACCACATGACAGGTAGGGATATTTTGCTTTCCTTTTTCCTTTATTGCCATTCTCTGGGGCCATAGGTTTGGGATTTTTAAGTTGGTTTCTGGGTTTTTTATTTTTACCTTTTCCCTTTTTCTTTTTACCGGATGATTGCGTACTTTGAATATCCTTCAGCTCGGTGGAAATAGTAGTATTAGAAGGAGCAGTAGTATAAGCATTGGGTTGCTTGGCAGGTTTAGGCATTGATGGGGTCTATATTGAACCAACAACCCCATCGACAAGAATTTCTATAGGTGGCTTAGTCGGGTCCGTGTTGGGGCGAGGAGCTTGAGGAATAAGAGATTGAGGAATAAGGTCATACAAAGTTCCAGATTGGGAATATAGAAATTCAAGATACTAAGCGTGATTGACAGCCTGCTCTTCGGTGACAACACCGCTCATAGCCACATCTCGAGAAATGGGTGGAAACAAAGACTTCATAAACCAATCAGCTAAGAGTTGGTCCAGGATAGGAGCTTTAATGAGTCTTCTCTGCATTCTCCACTCATGGATATGATCCAATATGTGTGTGGAGGTGTTTTTGATGCAAATAGGTCAAAACATCTGTACCCATTTCATAATGAATTGGTAGCTGAAAGTGTGTGAGGAAGACAGTTTCCAATGCACTAAAATCCAAAATGAATGTCATGGAAGTTCAATATACCACTTCGGGGCCATACTGGTCAAAGTTCGGTGGAAGAGTTTCAATCAAATAGAATCATCCATCAAGGACTTATATGAACACCATAGATGGAAATTCATAACATGATTTTTGGGATCATCTCCTTGCTTACCATCGAATTTTGGAATGTCCGATGGAAACTTTAAAGGAATAGAAGGCCATGAAAGGTTGTGTTGAATGGGGTCATTAATCAACTTGGACAAATAGGGTAAGTCCAAAGTTTCTAGGAAAGGTAACTGACGATTGGGTTCCATGTACTGGTAATATTGATAAGGCATGTAACTACTAGTAGGGTCGTAGGTTAACTGATATACAGGTTGTTGAAACATCTGATGAGATGATGTACTTCCCGAATATTGAACTCAAGGGTTAGGGCTGCCAGATCCACCGGGGCCGTTGGGACCGTTAGGACCATTAGGGCCATTAGGAGGAGGACCACTAGGACCGCCGAGACCATCAGAACTACCAGGACCACCAGGACTGCTAGGAACACCAGGACCACCAAGAGGAGGCCCACCAAATCCACTAGGAGGAGTTCCACCAGATCCACCAGGAGGAGGATCTCCAAAACCCCTAGGACCTCTGGCAAGAGGACCAACAGAACCCCGAGGACCACCTGGACCACTAGGAGGTGGCCCACTAGAACAACCAGGAGGAGGACCGCTAGAACCCTCAGGACCACTAGACCGAGGAACACCAGGGCCCTCAGGGGGGGGTACCTCCATAAGGTGGTCCTCCAGTGCCTATGGCAATATGAATAGGTATTCCTCCCATTGTGGGAATGTAAGACTAGTTGGGTTTCCCCCATGGTGTAAATGCTTTCCCAAGGTATGGAATTCCAGTGTAAGACATTCATATAGGGGTAGGTTGATAATTCATGTTCCCTATAGGAATTTTGTTTGTTGGGTAACCATAACCCCTTGAGGGTTGATGAACTGCAGGTTGTGCCACTGACGACTGACCTAAACTTGAAGGAGGGTTGACCACATTTGTGTTGGTGGGAGGTACATATAATGTGGACTATCCTATAGTATAGGTTTTACTATTATTAGTAACAATTCCGTTAGTGGGTAACGTAGGTCGCACTGGTGATTTCCCCCTGGCGTTAGAAGGTACATACACTACTTGAACTGAAGGTTGCCCCCCAGCCATAGAAAGTATGGGAGGTTTGACCTAGATTGTGAGAAGTCTCTCTATATGCTGGATGACCATCAAAATAACATTTAATTTTGGCCACAGGACAAGGATCCGTATTACAGGGAAGAAGAGCCGAAACAGACTCTTTATGAAGAAGATATATCCTTGTTACAACTGATTTTAGCACACATGGTGGATCACACTTTTATGGCCTTCCCTGTCCCTCTGCAGACTCTTTAGACCCCATGGACCATTTTTGTACCTTTGATGTTTCCAAGATCATCCCTAAAAACATGCATTATTTTCCATACGAGACTTTTAAACCTATTCTCGCGTATGTACATGGATATGACCCTAAAACCGACGTACATCGGGATGTGTGCAAAAGTCCAAATAGTTTTGGAGTTTTCCTTGATGTGGATCTGAGTCACTTGTCTCTTGGCCTTCCATATGCCTTGATATCGCTCGAATTTGACCTTCCATTACCCCATTGAAGCACTATATAAGAAACCCTTTGGATACATTGAAGAGGAAGGAGTTAAAGAGAAAGAAAACTATAGTCCATTGTTCTCGGAGCTTATACTTGAGTCTGCATCCCTTTTTCCCTTGGATCACTTTGTGTTCTTCCAAAGCTTTCCTTTTCTTGTGAGCTTTCTATAGAGAGATGGAGGATTGAATTGGTGGAGGCCCAGTTGGAGGACTTATTTTCTCTGTTGGAGGACTTAGTTTCTCTGATTCACAGACGTGCCGACAGAGGTTGTCACTATTGTAATCTATTATTTATATTAATAGAAATATATTTTCCTATCCAATAATGTGTAGTTAAATGAGTATTGAATCCATGGATGCCTTTAAATGCTTATATGTTATTGATTATATATGCTAGAGTAGGTCTAACACAATTATAGAGCATGCTTGTCTTGTTTGTTGAATGTTGAGAGAGAAAATTGCTAATACAAGCGAGAGTGGAAAATCTCAACGGGGATCTGCATCAACCATCTGGAATAAGGTATGTTTCGAGATCCTTTAGTGTTAGATGTTTGGTTTCTCTTTCATATGGGAAAGGATTGATTTTTGCGGTTAATCTGTCTGTTGTGGTACCCCAAGCCATAGGAATTTTTCTCCGTGACAGAATTGGCGACCATACTGGGGAGTTCCTATTCATTTCTTTTGGGGGTTTTATTTGCATTCAATGTCCTTGAATTGCTCTTATTTCTCTATTTCTGAGTCTGGTCTGGGGGTATGTTTGCCTAGTAGTGTCTGATAGGAGTAAATTTTGTCTCAGTTGGTCTGCTTTAATTCCTTTTTATCTCTTTTTCTTCCTATACATGAGTTTTGTTTTCATAGTCGCATGTACACATGGTTTTTACTGAGATATCCGCGTGTATACGCGGGTTTTCTGCACACCGTCGCGTATGCCCTGAGTTTTGCCTTTTTAGGGAACATTAAGTGTTGTTGGGTGAGTTTAGATAATTTTTGAGTCTTCTTGGATGCTTCTGGAGTCTGTATACACCTCTCTTTCTGACCAGAGACATTTTTTTAGTTTGAATTTCTTTTTGAGAATGTTCTTGTCATTGCATTTTCTATTTTTTGTTTTGAGATTAGTGCATTAGGTCTCTTTTACCTTAGTGCTTTGCTTGGGTGTTGTATGAGTAGTGCCTGCAGAGTCTGGGGGTTGTAGGGTCATACTTTTGCTTGATTATCTCATTTTAATTCAAAAAATACAAAAATATTTGCTTTTTGCATCATTATGCATTGTTGCATTTTTCATTTCGCATGGTACTTGCACTAGGTTTTCTTAGAAAATATTAGTCATATTTTCATATAGGAATGATTGCATTTTCATTTGAAGGAAAATTTTGCATTTCACGTAGTAGCATACCCCATTTTTCATTCGACATGGTGCATTTGAATTGATTGTTAGGTGTGCATTTTACTTCTTGTTGCATCATAACACCATTATTTGCATGATCATTTTCCCTTTCGAGTAATAAGTCAATTAAAATAAACGGATAATAAAATGAATTACACTCTTTTATTTTATAGGGTGCATCAACAAGATTAGGTTTTAGGGTCTTGGAATAGTTCATTGTGAGGAAATTCTCCAAGACCACGAAACGAAACATGTATGTGTCTGTCCAGGTGAGAGTGTGAAATTACTTGGTATAATTAGTGTTTCTTAGGATCTTCCTCTTACAAGGGAGTTAAGCATGAGGCAGTGTGAGTGGTTAATGATTGGGATGACCCCTGGTCATAACTGAGTAGTACTGGAGATATTTCTAGGATTTTATTCGTATTTGGGGGCTCTTTCAGGAGTTTTGGGCTTTGCTACCCTTCCCATACGGTCAATCCCGCCTACGACTGTCCGCCTAAGCATTGATTATATTGAGGTGACCTTAGTTTCCTTACCTAGGTTATCGAGGGGGTACTTCGCAGAGGTAATTCTATACGTGTCATGGCCAGGTAGGGGTCAGAAAACACAATCGCTATATGCGTTGAAGCTGAGTGCCACTATAATTGGTTATGAACCTCTACTTGTTGTGTATGGGAGTTTCAAGCCTCTCCTAGGCGAGACATACCTAATTCATTTGGGAGCTCACATATCCTACCCTTGTCCTTGTGATTTGGATTTACATTGTATAAGTGTATGCTCTATGCACGCTAGTTTGCCTAGGGTTTTCATAATTAGAGAGAGTGTTTTTCATTTTTTGAGTCATTGTGGATTTGGGTGCAGAAGTTTGTCATTGTCGTCGTTTAGCAAGACTTTCTCCTTCCACATATCCTCCTCCTTTGGGAGAGAGAAACAGACAGTCCGGGTGGACTACTTCTCACATTGATTCACACAAAATGAGAGATAGCGAGGATGAGATTCCTGAGATGTCTTCTCTGCCTCAAGAGGTTGGGGATGTAGATTCTACTCCTGCATATGATCCTTCACCAGAAATACCTTCACATTCTGGTTATGATCCATCATTCACAGGTTGTCGGTATTGGTTTCCAGGAAACAAGGCTCATCACGAACCCACAAGCACTAGTCATGTTCGTTATGGCATGCCTGATATCCCTGCACACGATCCGACACATCATGCCCAATAAAAAATTGAACCTAGCACTACGCCTGGGGGCACTCCTATTCCTTTCCATGCGGATAGATTTGGGAGCACTAGTCACATTGCACCTTCCATCCCAGTAGTGGAGGCTACCTCACATGTCCATCTTAGACTTAGTGTTAGTAGTCATATACAGATACAAGAATCAAGACAAGTGACCATAGGGAACTCTTCTTACATCCCTTCACATGTCCCTTCGTCCTCAAATCCTACTCCTTTGAATGCATTTTTAACAACCCTTCCTACCCCTCATTCACGTGGTCCTTCGGGCTGGAATGTTGCTACTAGTCATGTTTGTACTGCGACTTCTCACATGGTAGTATCTCAGATTCAAGTACCTCTTGTTATCTCAGGAGGTCATATTCCTATTTCTGGATTGTCTTACAGTCCATCGCAAGAAGTTCACCATCTCCCTAATTATGCAACTTCTCATAGGACATCCCATGGGACATCTTATGAAGCTTCTCATGTACAATCTTATGGACCATAGTATGGACAGAACTATCAACCCTGTGGGTATGGGCCGTATCAACAACCCACTTACTCCTCTAATTATGGATTTTTAGCACCGCATAGTCAAAATACACCACATCATAATGTTTCCATGCAGCCCTACACGGGTCAAACGGGAGGAGGGTATTATGGCCAAGGCCATGGTATTTACAGTAGTCAGCCTTATATGAACCAAAAATATCAGGGAGCATGGCATCGACCGGCTCAACCTAGGCTCCCTTTCCTCACAATGTTAAACTTACCTAAGTTTTTGAGACTAATGTACGATCCAATATCACATGAATCGGCTTGGTCGGATGTCCCTAACAAGCTTCCCTCGGACATTCCCAAATTAGAGGGAAAAGTAGGAGAATATCATAGTGAACATGTCACTACTTTTCACCTTTGGTACTATTCCAATTCCTTACATGACGACTCAATCCATTTAAGGCTATTCCAATGCACGCTCACTGGGCCTACAGCAAAATGGTATATAGAGTTACCAAGGGGAGCATTTGTTTTGTTCGATGACCTTGCTATGAATTTCCTCAATCACTTCCAGCTACCTGTGCATTATGACGTTGGTACAGAACTCTTGCCGACATTTCGACATGACAAAGCCACACATATATTGGACCATATCCAAGAGTGGGGTAGATGGACGAGGTTGATTAAAGATTTCATACCGCCAGAATTTCTCCTTGAGTGGTTCCTTAAATCGTTACTACCTTAAATCATGAAGGATGTTTCTACATCCGGAGTCCACAACGAGGAACAAGCATTTTTCAGGGCATAGGAATTGTATTTGATTTATGCTCAATCTAAACTTCTGTATGAGATCATACCTAACACTCCGTGTTCTAGTTTCGATCCCAAGATCAAGCCTGAACCACATGCTGATGGCATTGTGGGTTGTACAAGTACCGAACCTACAGATTCGATTGTGAAACAAGTGAGTCAATTTTCTATCAATCAATCTGTGTAGGGACAAGCCACGGCTTCGTCTCAACCCACCCAAATGGCGAGTGTACTTTCCATGCAATCGTCAGACCATAAGGGAAACCAACAGCCCAGAAGGAATAAGAAAAAGAATAAAAACAATCGTAAGGGTGGGAACAATAATGAAAATGCCGATTTTAATGACAAGAACGCCTGCAATGCTGGGGGGGACAAGCAGTCTAAATTTAAGGTTAATTTTCCTTGCAAATTATGTAAGGATGACCACCTCACTCACTTGTTCCCTCATATGGAAGATGCCTGGAGGTTCATAGCATAGGGCCCAGTTGTGCTGACCAATCCTTTACCCCATCATGAAAATATGAACTCGAGAACCCATGATCCTCATTGTGTTTTGGGTGGAGATCAAATTTTTTTGGATGCCAATACCGGTCATGGTTGAATCAACATGGTGCATGCTACTAAGATTGTGACTCATGTGAAAGACTATGGTTTGTCACAACCGAACCTTGGGAAGGAACCCATTCCACCCGATAGCCCTTTGCGTATTGAAAACCCTATGGATAAACTTGAGATTGCACCTCGAATTCCTAAGGGAGTCCTAAAGTGTTTGGGGAACAATCCTAATGCCTGAGCCGCAAAAAACTATTCTGTTGTCAAGGATTTGGGCCAAAATCCTTGTGCGATGTCTTCGCTTGAAGTACTTCAGAGTTGTCCTTCACAAAGGAAAGCTTTGCTTTCTGCTCTTGGGTTTAATTATGATAGCTCTTCTTCCATCATCAAATTTGAAACCATGGGACTATAGCCTCGCTTTCCTTACTACGCGTCTCTCTTGATTCATGTAGAGTGTCTTAACATGACTGTCAAACACACTGTGATTGACGAAGGCGTTGTTGCTTCCATGATGTATTTGTCATGCTTGAAGGGTTTGGGTTCTCCTGAGTTGTCTCAATCCGCTAACATGTTGACTACATTTGATGGTAGATCATTTCAGCCGCACGTAATTATTTCTTCTCTTAAGGTCCGTTTGGGAGGGAAGACTATCATGATCGAGGCCAAGGTGGTTGATGCACCCCTTGATTACAATCTTTTACTGGGTCAGAATTGGATGTATAGTATGCAAGTCGTAGCCTCTTCTCTATTTCTAGTAGTATGCTTTCCATTTAATGGGAATATTGTTATGATTGATCAAACGTCATTCAAAAATCTGAGTGTTAATGCATCATCGGGAGCTTCTATCATGATTATCGATCATTCTCATCTGGCAACTCAGAGTGTGGGTGTAGGTTTGTATCCATCCCTTATGGGGACCTTTAGTTTTCCTGCGCCCGTTCTTATGATCAGATCTAGTTTCGGTGGAGCTTGATATTCATTGAATTCGGTGTCTTTTCGCACTACCCATATGGAATATCCTTGGATTCTTCCTTCACCGAGTCCTTCGAATGGACCTATTGAAATGGACGTGTCTTTGCCTACAGCAATGATAGCATATCAAGCAAATGTTGATTCTGTTGTAGATCCTAGTCCTTCCTCTTCGCAGACGGAGGAGGAGGACTCGTATGTGCTTCCTGCATGGGCAGTTGAGTCCTCTCATGCACATTATTACCTTGATGATGTTTTTTCCATCAAATTAATCCATTATTGAGGCCATGTCTGGGGTTGAGCCACCTTGGGAAGAGTTACATCATAGATCCTATTTTCTTCCCGAGCTTGACCGTTTGGAGCGTGAGGACTTTAGGGAGATTCTTAGAGAGAATATTAGTAGTCCCATGGTTCCATTGAGCTCTCTTGGTCAGATGGATGATGGGAACATGGTGAACATATCACCTACTATTCCTATCAATATCTCTCACGATCCTGGAAAAATTGAGAATGTCTACATTGGGGCAGATTGTTTCCCTGATAAGATTAAGGAGTATACCGAGCTATTCAAAGAGTTTTGTGACATATTTGCTTGGTCATACGAGGAAATTCCAGGTATGGAATTTTGTATTGTTGAACATGAAATTAAGACCTAGCTGAATGCGAAGCCTGTTCGACAACGTTTTCTTGTGGTGAATCCTAGAAAAGCACCCGCTATTAAGGATGAGATAGAGAAGTTGTTAAAAGCCAATTTTATCTATCCCAATCCCTTGACGAAGTGGGTTTCAAACCCCGTTCCTGTTGATAAGAAGCAGGGAACGATCCGTACATGCACTGATTTCCATGATTTAAATCATGCTTATCCTAAGGATAATTTTCCCACATTCGATTCTCTTAAGCGAGCCTTAGCATCAGCCCCCGTGCTTATTCCACCCGACTGTAGCCATGAATTTTTTATTTATGTGGCCATGTCCATGGAGACGATTGGTATGGTTTTGGTTCAGGAGGATGAGGAGCTCCATGAAAATGTCATATATTATTTGAGCCAGAACCTTATAGATACGGAAATTCGTTATTCCCATATGGAGAAACTTGCCTTAGCCACCGTTCATGCGGTTCAGAGATTGAGACATTACATTCTCCTTCACCAGAACTTGATGGTAGCTCATGTCAATCCATTTCAGTTCATCCTCACCTGAAGTATGATCGGGGGAAAGTATAATAAATGGATTGTTATTTTGCAAGAATTCGATCTCGAATTTGTTTCGGTGAAATCGAAGAAATCATTGATTTTTGCGGACCTCATTTCTGATTTTCCAAGTGTGGAGGAGGAGGAGTTTTATGGGGATACATTTGTCGATCAGCATATTTTCCTTATCTCAACTTTGAATCCATGGTATGGGGATATCGTCATATATTTGCAAACATTGAAGGTCCCTACTCACCTTTCACGGGATGAGCGACGACGATTATGTCATGTATCTAAGAACTACCTTATAGTGGATAACACTTTGTACCGTCGTTGGGTAGATTCCATTTTATGTCGTTGTTTAACCCATGACGAAGCTTAGGTTGTGTTGAATGATTGCCACAAAGGGGCTTATGGTGGTCATTTATCTGGGCTTTCTACAGCCTAAAAAATGTTGAGAGTGAGATATTTTTGGTCGTCGATATTCAAAGATTGTGTCAATGTGGTCAAGAAGTGTCACCCTTGCCAGGTGTTTGCACGTAATATGCACTCACATCCTGCCCCGTTACATGTGATTATCACTGTCAGTCCCTTCACCAAGTGAGGGCTTGACTTCATGGATTGCAACCCAGCTTCAGCTAGGGGGAATCATCACATTATAGTGGTTGTTGATTATTTCATGAAATGGGCTGAGGCTATGCCCACAGTTAAATCCGATGGTGAGACAGCCACGCATTTCGTATTCAACCAAATTATTACTCGGTTTGGCATTTCAAAAGAGCTTGTCAATGACCATGGTAGGCACTTTCAGAATAGAATGATGGAAGATTTGGCCTTGAAGTTAGGGTATAAGCAGGAGCACTCCTCTTCTTATTACCCTCAGCCGAATGGACAAGTTGAAGCAGTGAACAAATCACTTAAGTCCTTTCTCCAATGAACCATCACACAAAGCAAGACGAATTGGCATATCATGTTATATCCTGATTTGTGGGCCTATAGGACCACGGTTAAGACTGGCACAGGTTTTTCTTCATATTAGCTCGTACATGGAGCGGAGTCTATCTTACCAGTTGAATGCGAAATCCCTTCGTTGAAGCTAGCTATAGAGCTTTTACTAGACACTTCCGCATTGGAGGAATGCTTGGTCCACTTAAAGCAGCTTGATGAGTAGCGCCGGGATGCCTTAGTGGCTCTATAATTAAATAAGTGTCACGTTAAGGTCCAATATGATAATTATATCCATCCGAGGAGGTTTAATGAAGGTGATTTGGTCCTTTTGTAGGATCAAGCTAAATAACCCTTCGGGGTAGGGAAGTTTAATCCCATGTGGCCTGGTCCTTACGTAGTCAAACGTGTGTTAGAGAAGAGAGCCTATGAGCTGGTGGATTATGAAGGGACAGCCTTGGCGCAGCCTAGAAATGGGCTCTATCTTAAAAAATACTATGCATGATCTTCATCCAGGGCTGATTATTGTATATTATTGTACAGTTTTTTGCATAGTTAGGTTTTCTTATGGTGATCGGGTTTGTTGATTAGCTTTCGTTTCTTATGGAAAATGTCAATGGAATCTTTCGCTTACATAGGATTCACTGATGGTGCTAGCCGCCACACTCAAAACTTAGCCTCTACTGCTTGGGTGATTTATACTTCTACATGTCAGGTATTCTCTTCAGGAGGCATATGTTTACGACCTTCTTTGAACAATGTTGATGAGTATAGTGTCATTATCGAGTTATTGCGGGATGCCATTTCACATGGTGTTATCTCTATTGAGATATGTCTTGATTCGTAGTTAGTACTATCATAGCTAAATGGGTTCTATCGTATTAGGGATCCGACATTATTATGAAGATTCTTATGCGTAAGATTGTTAGAACAACAATTTGAGAACATAACATACATACATGTTTCAAGAATTTTTAATCAAGTTGCTGACTCATATACTGACTATGTGTTAGATTGGCATTTGTTTCATAAACCATAAGAATATCACAAACATACATTTTTACACACATGTAAATAAATAAAATCGATCATCATAAAAAAAAATTCATTAAACATCCAAAATGTGACGTCATAATACATAACTATCATAATACAAAAATGGGGCTTCCAAGCCACCAAAATATAATACACGGTAGTGCAAAAATGAATCACTCTCAAGTCTCTAATCCTGTGGAGGAGGAGGGGGGTTCTGATCATGGTAGCACACCATAGCTCTAGCTAGTCATTGGAATAACTGAACCCATTCCCGTGGTACACCAACCACTTGGCACTGCATGGCCTCAGGAAAGTCCTCGACTTGCGCCATGGGTACCCTGTGTGTCAATTGTACAAAGTTTTTGTGGATGCTTTGGAGCGTCTGCTCTGCATCCACACCCATGATGTCATCTCCTCTTCCCCTCCGTCTTTGACGAGGGAAACTGTCAGGACACCATGGTCCAACATCCGCATACACATGATAGATTGTCACTATGTGTCATCACACCAAAACATGTCTTTTGAGTCAATATATCAAACAACACAAAAAATTTAATAATTAAAAAAATTAAAAAAATATGGTTTGGGATTCGTTACCGATATCACTGTATGCTTCTCTTGGTGGTAGGGCATTTCTGGATCTCCTCGGAAATCTATCCCTGCATAGGGACAGTCATCGATGGCAATGATCTGCCATCGCCACCATGGAAAGAAGTCAGCTGGGTAGGGGTTAGACACCCTACCTCCACCCAGTATGAACATAGCATCTGCCCAACATTGTTGGGCTGTATCTTGAACCCCATGTGGAGGAATGCCAACTCTAGGGCTTATCCCTAGTACACGCTCAAAGAAGAACGTGCTCAATATGCTGCCAAAATTAAAGTTTTTCACCCTACCCATCTTGTAGTCATTGAGCTGCTTCTTTATGTTAATCAATAGCGTAGTTCTCCAGTTATACACTATGGGTCTCATACACTCCACCGCATAGAACATCAATGGCCTTGAGGCCTGGTGAAGTGAAGCTAGACCAGCTATCCTGTTGAGTGCCAATAGTATGGCCTTTAGTCCGAGTACCTAGATGGAGTTTGTCGATATTTGACTCCCAACCTTTTCCATGTCCAAAAAATAGTATATTGCAATGTACTCATCAATGGTGAGGCCACCTATGGGCCCGCGAGAGTGTAGGTTCACCACCTCTCCCCATCGGGACATTCCAGTAATGAAATATATGTCCTCCACCTCTATAGTGAGGGACATCCTGTCAATATGAAAAGACTCAGACTATGGATCCTAGTAGTCTACTAGCATCTACAAGAGTCTTGGTTTGGCCCTCAGCCTCCCAAGACACCAAAAATTATATATCCCACATGCACGTAAAGCTTGTTGAGCCATTAAATCACCCCAAATAGCCTCTTCTAAATCTCCATGTTCCCTCTCCCTCCATTCTAGAACCATCCTGCACATTAAAAATAGTTTTTGGTCATTATTTACCTTAAAAAACCTTATGCACAGCCGCATACACGACTGTTTTCAAAACAACCGTGTATGTACATGGTTTTGGGAGTTTTTTTTGCGTATAGCCAGCCATATACGCGGAAAAATCCCCGATATCCACATGGGCTGAAATGACTATTTTAGACTGGCCTAAAAAATCAAAATTGACCATGGAAATTGAACAAAAATTGCATGAAAATGGAAGAGGAGGACATGAGAAGTTACCTGGAACAAACGGTGTAGAATTTTTCCAGATGAAGCTCCCGGAATTCGCGTTGGATGTTTTGAGCTCAAATGGGTAAAAATTTCAAATGGTATGGAAATTTTGAATTTTTTACTATTTATAGAATTTTTTTGAAATTTTTGAAATTTTTTACCCCCTTTCTCTAGTTTTGAACCGTTTCTGACCATTTTGGACCATTTTGACCGTGGTTTTGACCCGTTCATGCCGATTTCAGGTATTATGTCTAAACTAGAATATAGGTTAGATTTCACATCCATTTGCACTTTACATGACCTCATGACCATTTCATTATAACCTTAGGTACGAACCCATTCTATCTTGTCACGGAACCTTCTTGTTGTTTTAGAAGTGACATGATGTAAATGGTAGAGCTTGACCATACATGGGTGCCCTAGTTAGCTCCTTTTTTGCATTTGGTGCCCATGCCGACAATTTTTCCTCTAGGGTCTGGGAGTCCTTTGTATAGCATCGCCATGTCTTTGCGCAAGAGCCTCATACTCCACTTGATCTTTTTGTTGGCATTTTTCCCCAGGACTCCCTTATGTCAAGTTGTAATTGCATTATCATGAGTTTTTCTTGCCTCATTGAGCCTTATGCCGGCTTCCTTGACTTTGATTATCAGCTATATAGCCTGAGCTTGTCTCATGTCTAGCCATCAGAGCCATTTTATATATCCTTTGTAGCTTGATTCCCCGGTTTACCAGGAGGGTACTTCCCCCTGAGTGTCGTTATCCTACACATGTGTCCTTGCATTGAGCAAGTGTTTGACCTCAACACATTTATTGACATTTGTTAGTTTGCACTATAGTACCTTGATTCCTATTTTCATTATTGGTGGGTGATCTCGCATCTGTTAACGATATACATCAATGACCAGTAATCAGATGATGGACTACTATGTTCGACCTCGACACCTCTATTCACATAGTAGGACATGTACTCATAGCGGATTGTCTAGAAGACCTTCCATATTTGTGGCATTTCATATATGCTACCTCCTTGATCGTGCCAGTGTTCATGAGATTTCAGCTCTTGTGACTTGAGTCTAGTGTATGTCAGATATTTCCATCCATTATGGAGATCTTGATCCATTATATATCTTCAGCTTTCATGGAGATCATAATCCTTTGTATATCTTCATCATGGAGATTCTGATCTATCTATATTGTACGTGGCGATGACCACACATGTCATATTTTGTATCATGCCTATTCATGGCCATTCTACTCTTACGTATCTGGGATTTCTATCTGTACTTGTAGTTATTGTATTATATTGTTGGATGGTTGGTTCTTCCACATGGTTCTTCATCAATCCATTTATGGGATGGACTTATAATGTATTTTGACCATCGTATCACCCCTCTAACCTCACACATTAGGGGGCATCTGTTACAGTTGATTTTACCACACATGGTGGATCACACCTTTATGGCCTTCCCTGTCCCTCTGTATACTCTTTAGACTCCATAGACCATTTTTGTACCTTTTATGTTTCCAATATCATCCCTAAAAACATGCATTATTTTCCATACACGACTTTTAAACCTATTCTCGTGTATGTACGCGGATATGACCCTAAAACCTACGTACATCAGGATGTGTGCAAAGGCCAAATAGTTTTGGAGTTTTCCTTGATGTGGATCCGAGCCACTTGTCTATTGGCCTTCCATATGCCTTGAGATCACTCAGATTTGACCTTCCATTACTCCATTGAAGCACTATATAAGGAACCCTTTGGATACATTGAAGAGGGAGGAATTAAAGAGAAAGAAAACTATAGTCCATTGTTGTTGGAGCTTATACTTGAGTCTGCATCCCTTTGTCCCTTAGAGCACTTTGTGTTCTTCCCAAGATTGCCTTTTCTTGTGAGCTTACTATTGAGAGATGGAGGATTGAAGTGGTGGAGGCCCAGGTGGAGGACTCAGTTTCTTTGATTTGCAGATGTGTCGACAGAGGTTGTCACTATTGTAATCTCTGATTTATATTAATAGAAATATCTTTTCCTGTCCAATAATGTATATTTAAATGAGTATTGAATCCATGGATTCCTTTAAATGCTTATATGTTATTGATTATATATGCTAGAGTAGGTATAAAACAATTATATAGCATGCTTGTCTTGTTTGCTGAATGTTGAGAGAGAAAATTGCTAATACAAGCGAGAGTGGAAAAGATCAACGGGGATCTACATCAACCATCTGGAATAAGGTATGTTTTGAGATCCTTTAGTGTTAGATGTTTGGTTTCTCTTGCATATGGGAAAGGATAGATTTTTGCAGTTACTCTGTCTGTTTTGGAACCCAATCCATAGGAATTTTTCTCTGTAACAGGTAACGTAGGTCACGGCGGAGATTTCCCCCTAGCGTTAGAAGGTACACACACTACTTGAATTGAAGGTTTCCCCCCAGCCATAGAAATTATGGGAGGTTTCACCTGGATTGTGAGAAGTCTCGTGATATGCTGGATCTGTATTACAGGGAAGAAGAGCTGAAATAGACTCTTTATGAGGTATGGTGGTTGCTAAGACTGTATCTAATCTCTGCATTTTGTCTGGAAAATCATGCGCACAGTGAATAGATGCTTGGATTTGTCTATACTCTTCTTCACTTAGTGAATATTTTTTAGGAGAGGGCCTATTTACCCTAACTGAGGCAATGGCCTGCCCCATAGAAGTTCTCCAAAATAGAGCATCTGGGCCATACTCAGGTGGAACAGGACTATTGGTATGACCTTCCATATGTGGATGAAAGGAAGTATCAGCCACAGGAAGCTGTTGAGCCAAGGGATTAACATAAGAAGTGAATTGATCTCCACTTTCTACAACAATATTTTCTTCCTCATGGGAAGTAGTTACAGCTCCTTGGTCGATGGATTCCATTGGGTTTTCGCCTGTGACAGGAGGAAAATCGGGTGGAAAGCCCTAATTCCTTCTATATCATCTCAACCGAAACTCATCCATATTGGTATCGGTTACTAAACTAACCCAGGGTCTCAAAACTAAAAACATACATAGAAATTTCTCCTACTCAAGCTACAGGTCAACAAGAAAACTTAAATGATAGGAGGAGCTCAAATAGTCGGTCTCTCACCAAGTATTGTCAAGTAGGTGCAACTCGTGATATACCACAAGGGTATGTGCATAGTAATCTCCCCGAATGTTGTTTTTGGTGTATTGCTCCACACAAGATGGCCAGATGGTTTTTCTTAGATGGAAAAGGTATCCTAGTGGGGTCTCCCGATATACGCAAGGTACGTGGGAGATCAAATCGGTAGTAGTGTTGTCTAATGCATAACCATTCATAAGGATCATTTCAATATACAATCGAGTATGTGAAGTACCTTTATATATACCTCAAGGGTATGTAAAAAGTCGTTCGATATACCAGCGTTACGTGGAAGAACTGCACGAGTCCCGAGTTGTAGTGCTACAAATAATGATAGCTCCTATGTTTAATGATGCCTAAACACCTCTCTAACCTATCACTCAAATTTATATACAATTTTTAGACCTATAACTACCGTTAATTTTAAAGTGGACGGTTAGGTGAACGCATGAGATTTTGACAGAAAAGTAAAACCATGCAAATATGAAATGCATGTTCATTCACTTTACCATTCATATTATGCCTAATTATGGGAAGGAGAGAGAATATTTTTCTTTTCAATTTTTCTTTGAAGCCAAAAACTTCTCAAGCAACTACACTAAACAATTCTTTTCCGAGAAAGCAAGCAAACAACTCTTCTTCAAACCAAATCTTTGGAAAGTATGCAGATAGGGTAAGATCTTGTTTATGAGAAGAAATACGAGAAGCACACAAAGGTATACTCGATATTTTTCAATTTTTCTATTAAACTTGGAAATCTCAAATTTAAAACTACCAATATTTTTTATTTTGATGAGATGACAATATGAACTAAAGGGAAGAAAAATGGAGAGCTAAAATCTTATGAGGCTAATTAGAGGTCCAACAATTCGTCCTCAAATAATTATATAAATGAATCTCAACCAAAAAAATTTCTTTTTTCAGAGTAAAAAGAAGTCCTTCTCTATCTTAACGAAAAAATGGAAACAAACAAACCGATCAAATACTTTTTTCTTTTTAGGATTATCCAATAGCAAACAGAGATCTAATTAAGCTAAAGCTTTCAATCACTCCTTTCAAAATAACCAAACTCATGAGCAGTAACGAAGATGAATACAACCTAGCCTTTTGATTTTACTAAACAAACATTTACCACATCAAATATTTCAGATTTAAACACTCAGGTATTTGCAAACAATCCTGGACAATTCCAGTTGAAGACAAAAAATCCAAAAACGAAAAATTCCTTGCAAAATTTTGAAAAACAGAGGTCTGGAAAAAACCCTACTTGGCACTGCGGGTAGAAGGTTGGTTACATAGCGGTTCTGAGGAGGCACCGCTTCCTTCTAACTACTCTCAGGCGGGGGCACCGCTTCTTTCTAACTACGTACAGGAGGTGGCACCGCTTTTTTCTCACTACACAAGCGCGGTTCCCTATAAATGTCTGGAACACAATAAGAGTGAAAAATAAAAGTCAAAATTTTGCAAACTAGCATCAAAAAAGAAAAATCAACAGTAATAAAGAGCATAGAAATTCAGGATGGCTCAGATCTGAAGAGATATGATGATATCAACTTAAAAACCAACTAGCTTAGACGGTAGATCTAGCTGAAATGATAAGAAGCTAGAGTTGGATTCGGACAAGTGTTCGAAAGCTGAGGAAGATCATATCTATTGAAGCTCTTCCCCAGCGGAGTCACCAGATTTGTTGTTAGGAAATTCACACCTTCTACAAACAAAAGCTGTTTCTCTGGTCTGAATGGTTCAGATCCAGAACAAATGAGTTACAACAAGACTGATAAAATTCTCCTAGAAACTACAGACACCTGGAATACAATCTTCAGAGATTCATGTGGTTCTTCATCTATAGCAAAATATCTCGGAGAAGATACCTACAAACACACATCAAACACAAAATATCAAAGTACCAAATTATTATCTATAGATCTATATTGGTGACTAAGGAATCCAATAATAAACATGTGAGATTATACAAGACAAGTTATATGGGAAGCAAATCAACTTTGCATTAATGAATAGTGAACAGTTACAACCTGTGCCTTAGTGTTGAATTTACTCTGTCACAAAACCGATGTGTTATCCTTGATTGCTCAAAGTTGCTCTTCTATGCTCACTGTTGATGGATCAGGCCAGAATGTCAGAATGACACCATGACTTTGCTCTCTCCTCAACCATGGGGTATGATCCTGTTTATATAGGCCTCAAATGGATAGAGATGGTTGATATTTTGGTGGGTGAGGTGGACATGATATCCCCAAAGCATGGATCTTGATCTCAACTGACCCAGGTGAATAGGGATAGGGCTTGCCATGAAGCTTCTCTTTTTCACTTTTTACCAAGGGCACCGCTCCTGCTCCTTGATTACAAAGTGGTGCTAGGGAACAACCACTCTTGAAAAAAGGATTAAAGGTGGTGCAACCGCCTGTCTTAAACACTACTCAGGTGGTGCTGAAGAAGGTACCGCTCCTAAGCTTAAGGGTAAAAGCGGTGCTTGGTTTTTATGTGCTAGTTTCACATCCGGATCAAGGTTTTTACTTGAATATTTTGGAATGAGGGAAAACATGGATGTTAAGGATCTTATCACATGTTGGTTATGAGATTTGGGTGCAACACCCATTTGCATGGAAACTGTTGGGCCACCTTGGAATCCATTCTAGTTTCCACCTCCTTGTCATTGCTTGCCTTCAGGCTCAGCCTGAGCTGCCTGAAGTCGATCCTGGTCCATGTTCATGCAGACTTAGTCAAGTGGGGAAAGAACTCTGGTCCCTTCCAGATTCCTCGTGAGTATCTTGGTCTGCAGATCAGACCAACGGGGAGAAATATAGCTAAGGACGAACTTGCCAGGTACTTCTGTCTTGGATGAGCTATCCTGCATACTTGCAGCTTCTTCAACAATTTCCACTGATGAAGCATTCTTAGTCAAAATCTCCCCTATATCCACGGTACGCTGCATATTGGCTCTGGTTCCCACTGCCTTACACAATAAACCTTGCTACCTCTCCAACTTCGTACTGTGTACTTCACCTCATGGTGTCCTCTCGACGATTGGCTATCTTCTTATAACACCCACCTCATGTCAGATATCATCAGTGTCATATTGGGTTCATTATTATGATTAAATCTGGTAGTAATGAACTGATTACACCGTTGACTCTTCCCGTATTCTTCTTGGATCTTCTATCATTAGACATTACATCAAAAAGTGTCATCAACCAGCTATCTTAATGGTCTTCATTGAGTACTGATGTGAGGTCCGGTGAGCATCTTTTGGTTGGTGGGATCCACCATCTAAGTGGCATGACTAATTCTTCCTCTTGTTCAGCCATTCCTTAAAGAACTCTCACTTCCTCTAGCGCAACCATTTCCTTGTGCACAACCACTTTCACATGCGTAGCCTTTCTCTTCCACACAACTACCGATCTCTCAGCACAACCCCTCTCTTCCATGCAACAACTATTATCACGCCATAGCTCCTCTCTCTTTCTGCAATCAAAGCCTCTCTATATCTATCCTTCCTGTTCTTTGTGCAGTAGCTCAAGTAGTGCATGGTGCTATCTAGTTACTTAGATTGACTACTCTTTAAATAGTGTTGATTCTTCCTCTATCGCAAGCCTTCAACGGTTGCGACAGATCCTTCTAACTATGCTAATGAATCCTACTCTTGCACAACCCTTCCTGGCGCACCCTTCTGATTTCTATCTACCCTACCTCTACCTATATTTTTTATCTTTCTTGTTCTATCCTTACTTTTGTGTCTTTCTACCTCTATCCTCTTTTTTTTCATGTGCACTACCTCAAGCATTGTGCGGTCCTTCCCCTATCCGATAGGGCTTCAAGCGGCTGCAATTCATGATATTTGGTAGTACCGCGCCATCTAACTTTTGTAATTGAACTGAACCCACAAAGGTAATAGAGTTAACAAGACAAGGACCTAACCAGTGCATCTATAGCTTACCTAGATGCTTCAAGAAGTTATTGTCATATAGCAATACTAAATATCCTTGCTGAAACTATGTGTTCTTAATGTGGCAATCATGCCACGCCTTTTGTCGGTCTTTCCCAATGCGATATTGGAAACCTGTAATGAAATGGTCTTCTTCAAGCTATATTAGTTATTCCACGTGCTTCAATAGCGCAACATCGTTATCCATTCTGGTTGCAGCAGCAATGCGTAGACTAGGAATGATGTATTCCATAGGCATAACTTCCTCTTTCCCATATACCAATTGGAACAATGTTTTCCTCGTCAATGTCTTGGATGTTGTGTGATTGGCCCACAACACTGCAGGAATCTTCAGATCCCAATCATCCCAGTTAGTGTTACATACCTTGGTAAGTGTGTGCTCCAATATTTTGTTGAATGCCTCCACAGTTCCATTCGCCTGCGGATGGTCTGGTGTACTTTGCTTGTGATGAACTTGCAATTATTTTGTCAGTGCTCTTATTGTGTGATTGATAAAATGACTACCCTAGTCACTCATCAAAATTCTCGGGCACCCGAACCGCATCATAATATTCTTGAATAGAAATCTAGCTGTCATCGAAGCAATACAGTCCAAAATCGGTGCAGCCTCTGTCCATCACGTCAGATATTCCTTCGTAGTGATTATGTATCACGCACTAGTTTTTTTCCCATGTGGATTGATCGGACTGACAAATTCTACGGCCCATTTATCAAAATGTTGCAAATTTACCTGGCGTATGATTCATACTAAGTGGCGCAAATGTATGGGCGTAGAGGCCATCTTGGATTTCAAAGTGTCAAAACTTCCTTGACATTCCTGACTCCATTCATAGTCTACATCCTTCTTTAGTAGTTTCTCCATGGGGGCAGTAATTGCAGTGTATCCTTTGATAAAATTGCGATAGTATTCGGTATGCCCCAGTGTGGCCTAAAGCATTTTGACATTAGTTGGTGGTAGTAAACATAGGATTAGTGTGATATTCACTGGATCGACCAACAAAACTTATTTGCAAACTATGTTCCCCAGTAGCATGCCAAATGGTGCACAAAAAATACACTTTTTAGAGTTTAAGGCGATCTGATGCTGGAGACACCTTTCCAGCATTAGCCAGAAGTTGTCCATAGATAGTTTAGTCATCCATATACACCTGCAAGAAATTTTGAATAAAATCTTTAAATACAGCGACACCTACATGAGAGAATATAGCTGGTGCATTCTTTAGCCCAAATTGCATGAATGTATATTGAAAATAGCCCCACTCAGTGACAAACATAGTATTATAGCGATCCTCCTTCACAATCTGGATCTGGTGGTATCCTGAGAAGACATATGTGAAAGAATACATCTTGTGGCCTCCTATGCCTTCAAAAACTTTGTCTGTAAAAGGGGTTGGGAACAGATCATGTACACATGCATCATTCAACTTTCTTAGGTCAACGCAAATGCAGATTTCTCCTGTCTTTTCATACTCGACCATCATAGGACTTATCCACTCGGATTCTTCTACAGGATCGATGATCCCAGCATCAAGCATCCAGTCAATCTTGGTCTTCACACGGTCCTTGTATCATGGATTCAGTCGATACGGCCTTTGTCGCACCAGTTTGACATCTGGTTTCAACATGATTTTCATCTCCCTAGGGTCTCCTAAAATTCCCTTAATCTCTAAAAACTGTGTCGAAAAAAGGTCCTAGAATTCATGTAGTAGGTCTGTGATCTTTGACATGGTCTCCTTGTCCCAGTAGTCTCCAACATTGGCAAATTTCATTTTCTCTACCGACCCAATGTTGACTTTCTATATCCTTAGCTATTGAATCATTGAGTCCGTCGGTATGTCAGGGGTTGCAACATCATGGCTTCCTTCAGACTCTGGAATATTAACATTCCGCAACTCATCATCATCTTCAGGTTCCCCAGACAAGTTGTAATCGGCCATCATGGACTGGATTGAACAATGCGCATCTGGATCAATTGGATAGGAGAAAAGGGTGACCTTGAGTATGACATTGCAGATGATTTGTAAATAATTGCATACCTCTGGGTTGATGTCCTGAAAACTAAACATCTACGCAAAAAAAATAGGCATCTCTTCCCAAGTGGTGATAGTCCTACGCAACTCTGCTGCTACATACTAGGATCTTGACATTTCTTGCAGAGTGTGAATGAAAGCGTGGACCGATTCATTTTTGGGTCATGATGCCCATAAAGTCTAATACTCAATTAGATGACTGGTGGGATCATTCCCTCTTTCATATCTCCCAGCATGATAGACCTCTAAATTGATGAAGTGCACCATCATTAATCTATGGCACTGTTCCTAGTCATGGATCATCTGTTTTTGTGTCACCCACCATCAAGTTGGAGTATCCTTCAGTGCTACATCAAGGGTCAGTATCCTTTGTGGTTCAAAAAATTTCTCTTCAAATTCCTGAAAGAAATCTCATAGTCTCGGCAGTCCTTCATAAATGGGAAACTCGACATTCTCAGTTGAAACATGCTGGAGAGACTGTGTAATCAACCTACATTTCCTTAATGATACTTCATGCAACCTATTCTGCCAATTTTCTAGAGTGTCCTCAAAGTCAAAGGATGCAGAACTTGTGCTACCCCATCCAAGTTCACCATCAACGGTAGGATGGATATAGTCTTCAGAAATGTTATAAGCGTGATCCCAAATTCTCCTGACTTCATCCTTTACAGGTTCAATATATTTTCGTCCTTCCCAAGGGTACATAGGAGCAATGACCCTGACATCCTAGTTTTCAAATGTCATAAATCGGGTTTTGAAGTTGATAACTGCCATGCTATCATTAGCCCATCCAATCCCTAGTAGTGCGGGATAGGAACCACCGTATTCTATGAATTCTATCACATAAAATTCAGCATGTGTTTTCATACCTTCAATGTCGACAACCAAGTTTGAAACATGACCAATGTGCTGAACCTTCGCCTGATTTGCTAGTCGAAGTTGTACCGATGACCATCCTAATGTTGGATTTCCATCAATTGCCATGTTTGCTTGGTCAGAATGTTTACTTCTGATCCAAGATCCATAATGGCCGAATCAACCTCATAATCTCCAATTTGGACATGCATCCTCATCTCCTTGCATATCTTCCTTTTTTGCAAGGAATTCACAGTAAAATCCTTCACTGTCTTATCCAGGTGGTGCAATAATGTCTCTTGCTTGATAAGGGCATCAAAGTCCTTTGCCAGTGATAGACAACTCTCAAAGAACTTCCACAAGGTACCATATTGCCTCGATGGTCCTGCCTCTACAGATGGATCAAAAGAAAATGGCATATCAACAATTGGTAACTTACCCATATTTCTCCTGATTATATTCTTTGCACCAAAGAAGGTGTCTTTCTCTATTGCAATATAAAATGAAACCTTTTTCTTACTAGCGAGCTGAACTTGCATTCGTATTCCATCATCTCCAGTTGTCGCACGAGGGCGAGTGACGATCACAACGTCGACATCCTTCATTCATGACTCGTCCTAAATAGTGGAAACTATTGATCCTTGATTCAAGTTCAATGGAAAGCTTTGATTCAATGGTTGATTCATTGGTTGGTTCTGAGTTTGAGGTGGGTTCTGGTTGTGAGTCTATGGTGGGACCTGGTTCTGCATTATCGGTTGGTTCTATACTTGTAATGTAGGATGATTCTAATTTTGCATGTTCTGTAACTGAGGAATATTTCCTACCTACAATTTTGCAATCAACTGAGGGCATCTTTCAACATTATGATCACTTGTTGCAGAGTATGTACACTGCGCATGAGGGAACTCCATTTGATAATTCCCAAATACCCCACAGGTGTTGCAATGGATTTATTCACGACCTCATCCTCCTCCTTGACCTATAAACCCTCCACGAAATCCTCCTCGTCCTCCTCCTTGTTGAAACTACGGTTGGGCCATCTGTTGCTGTGGTGGGTTTGGTTGCTGATGGACATAGTGCACGGCTTGAACATATTGTGGCTGATTATACAATAGTCGCGGTGCCTAGTTATACTATGGTTGTACTACCATTTGGGGCGAACCTCACCTTTCACAAAGTATGAATCAGACATCCTTTCCTGGAGAAAATCATAAGCTCGGCAGTTTTTATCATCATGTCCAACTGACCGACAAAATGTACAGTATAAATTTTCTACCTTGGTAACCATATTCTGCATGTAATCATAGTTCTCCTGACATATGCTACACCATGGTACACCAGCATAGCTCAACGGATTCAGGGCTCCCGACAGCAAATAATTCTAAAACGTCAGACAGGTATCCTTGGTATGTTCGTTTGCATGGAAACGGGTGCACCAAAGACCATCATGATATTCCTTGGCCTTTTTAATATCTTGTAGTTGGAGCGTCAAATTGTCTAACTGTGCTTGAATCAAGTTCATTCCGACCGCGGATTATCCTACTCATGATGCCTCCAATTTCATCACGGTCTCTAGAGCCTCACTTTATGTCGCAATATTTTTCTACATTAGAGGCTGTCTGATATGTGGGATAAGTACAACGATGAACCATTCCTTCTGATGAACATCTCTCATATGAAAAATGACCCGAGCCATCAATGTCTTAAACTGCTGATCAAATTCCCAAATCGTCTCATTGGGAAACTGTTTGGTCTCCTTCAATTCAGTAATATACTAAGCCTCAAATTTTGGCTTCTTAAATTCTTCAAATAACCTCGTTTGGATCTCATCCAATGTTTTCATAGTACCTCCTTGAGGGATCTGCATAAATCTCATGAACCATTCCAGCACATGGCCTCTCAGAGTAGTGGCCAGCTGAATTTTTTTAACATCATTATCAACAGTTTGTCGGGTAGTCCAGATCACCTCAACTAAAGAACTAGTAATGGTCTGGATCATTAGTTCTATTCCCATTGAATATCAGTAACTTCATTTCGTCTCCCGCCATTCTGGGTCTTCTTCCTCCTACTAGTACTCTATTACTAGACTGTTGCTGACACATCGGGCAAGTTGATGCAGAGTGTGTATTTTTTCCTTGTGGTGGAGTAGTGCACAGAGGCATGGGCACGTTACTAATGGGCTTCGATCCTATTGTCCTTCCAGGTGCAACTTGGGCTTAGTCATCCTCATCATCAGAAAAAGGTCGCTTCGTCCCATGTGGTTGTTCTTCATGGTATTGCACTTCGATCACAGCAGGAACTTCTCCTGTCCTCTGCCTCTTCTCTCGAAACCTTGCTCCTCCCCTTGTACAACCACTTGTTTCCTAGGTGACCTTCACATTCTCACTAGAACTCATGCCCATATACCCCTTACCTTTTCATGCATATCCCCCCTTCCGTCAAGGTGCCTACATCCTCCACACACCAGAGTTCCACTACTCTTGGTCCATCTTCATAATACCTTTTTCATAGACCAATTGCTTAATGTACCGCTGCAGCGACAATAAGAATATTCCTTGAGGTCCACTAAAGAACTGTCTTTCTTCTTCGCTAAAGGAATTATTGGTGTCGACTGCAAACTTAGTGATGTATCCCTGTAAGATACTATCTAACCACACTTCAACTGCCTTCAATTCCCTATTATTGGTTTCTTGTAACTCCTGGATCAAATTTGGGGTCCAAGATGTCGGCGCTCCTCCTTGAAAGTTTGTCTACTTCTTAGTGAAATTTTCCATCCATTCCTGCAAGAGGATAGAAAATTCACAAAAGAACCATTCATGAGGATAGTCATGGATATACATGTCCAGCTAGTGGCTCGTCGACAACTTCAGATTTTGATTTTCAGCTTCAACAAACTCCCGCAACTTTAGATCAAACCACCCTTCGATCTACGGTCGAGTTGGATGCTAAAACATATCCTCCTCTTAATAGAAACTCGGTCCTGGCGACGGAACCATTTGTTGGAAAAACCCACCAAAAAATCCTTGTCGACAGGGGTTCCCACTCTGTCAATTCCTAACCAACGCAATCTCCCTTTGCACCGGCCCGGACAGGTTTTACCCTTCCTAGCAATGTCTTCGGAACAGATGAGGTCTCACCCAATATGTTCAAGGGAGAGCTATCGAAACCGAGTTTCCAATAATGGGGATGGAGGATATGGGGATCTGATGGGAAGACACCATAATTGCTAGATCCAGAGCTTTGCAATCAAATTTAAGCCATTTCCTCAACTTGCACAGTGTATTCAGAACTTATGCAATCATTATAGCATCATACAGGTTCCACAATATTGCTAATATCGCAGCATTGTTCATAAAACATATCAACTCATAGTGCAACAAACAGTAACAGACTTTAAAAAAGGTCACATAACAGAAAGAGACTAAATCACAGCAACATCATAACAAAACAAGTCGCAACATCATAACATATTAGATCACCGCAGTGATAACAGGAAAGATTTATGCCACAATTGTCATATCATATTAATCTTGCGCAAAGGACCACATTGCACAATTCTTCTCCAAAATCGAAGACTGCATACATCAGGAAAACCCAGATAAATCATATATACATAGAAAATTCTTCACAAAACCAGATCGTACTAGACCTTATGCCGCAATTATCCTCTGATGTGATTCTCCTGTGATGATCATGATCTTCTTTTTCCTCCTATTTCTCCTCTTTATCTACTTGCAAAACTATATCTATAAAAAGGCTTACGCAATTACATTGAGGGTCCACTTCTAACTCACTTATAACCGCTAATGACCTATTACAACAAAACTTGGTCAAATAGCATATAAAATATTCAAAGCGGTTATTCTTCCTCCCATCACACTAATTTGGCCTTGCACAGTACCACGTGAGGTTGCACAGCTGCCGCGATGCTGCACAACTCACTTACCAAAACCCCTGCCAACACCTGGGGTACGAGCGACATCTCATCCCGTCGTGATGGTTTTCCAATGCATTGATAGACATCATAGCTTCGTGCTTAACCTACCACATCATTATGAAGAGTGGGCCACCAAATCCCTGTGCGAAGCACCTTCCACATGGTATCTTGTCCTCCATAGTTTCCCCCAGCTATGCCAACATGTGCTTCTTCTAAAATTTCCTCTTGTTCATGCGGGGGGACACATTGCCGCAAAATTTATATTAGCCAAAAATACACACCTCCTACGGACAAGAATTGGTTCCCTAGTCTGAATGGTTCAGATCTAGAACAAAACATAAACACAGAATGCTAGACTCTCCCTAGATCTAGTTAATCACTTGAATGGAATTCCATGATGATTATCTCAAATGTTTTCCTCACTATCCTCACAGAAGAACCTGTAAAAGATGGAAGGCAACAAGGAAAACATGATAGCATACAATATAATCAACTAGATCTATGCTTGTGACCAAGGAATCAAGCAATATAAACAAATGAAACAGTAAATCTGGGAAAGAAAGGACATTATTTATTAATAAATGATTGGAGAGACTACAACCTTCATTCCTTGGTGTTGAGAGTTCCTTCCAATGGCTCCTTGCCTCTAACTTCACCTTGCCTCCAAAGACTCAAGAATGATTTTGACAGATTTTGGGTATGAAACACAATTATTCCTCCTCTTGTCCATAGGGGGTGAGCTAGTATTTAAAGGCATGGGAGGATAGGTATGGTTGAGGATCTCATGGGTGAGGTGGATATTAGATCCTAAAAGGGAGGATATTGAGCTCTAGCTGGTCCTAAACCATAGGGATGAGGCTCCAAATAGGCAAGCTTCAAGAATTGTCTTGAAGATTTTCTTTTTTTCCTTCAAAACTCGAGCATTGCTTTTCCAAAGAAGAAAACAGGCGGTGATAAGGGGGCACCGCTTTTGGAAGTAAGGGAAAGAGTGGTGGCACCTCTCTTTTCTCATGTATCAGGAGTGGTGCTGGCTCTTTGCTTCTTGGGTAATGCTTTTGGTCAATGGGGAAAGGGCGTTCCCAGCTCAAAAGAGGGAAAATTGCATGGGGTTAATTTATTCCTTCATTTATCTAGGGAAAAATTTGAGGGATTGGAGCAGTCAAGGGAATACCTATCTCATAACATGAGGATGGCGAGATTTTGGTATAACAATTTCATCAGGTCCCATCTTCTACAAGTGTCTAGTAATTAGCTGAAAGTTAGAAACTTTAACCACCAACTGCTTATTTTGACTTGTGGAAAGCTCTTTTGGTGTGAATCTCGTTGCTAAGAACTGGATTATCAGAGCATAATGGTTATCTATGATTTCAACTCAAAACAACTATACATGAATCTATCCATCTTCAATGTTAGTAGGTTCCTCACCCATCTCACTTCTGGATAGATGATCGGGGTCGACATTTAAGCGACCCGACTTCATGATGATCTTGAACTCAAATTCCTGAAAGAGGAGTATCCACTTGCATATCTTCCCCCCAACACATGTTTATTGACCGGATACTTCAAATATGAATGGTTAGTAAACATCTTGAAGTGACCTCCTAGAAGATAATGCTGAAATTTATAATAAACCATTGCTAGCCCCTCGCGCTCCGTAGTTGTATAAATCTTCTCTGTGAACGATAACTTCTGACTCTCAAAGCAATAGGGTGATCCAAGTCACCGTCACCTGGCTGCATGAGCACTACACCTAGCGCAATAGAATATGCATCAACATGAACATGGAACTCCTTGTTCCAATCTGGGAATACAAGTATCGGTGCCGAAGCCATCTTGGACTTTAGCGTGTCGAAGCTACTCTGATAAACTTGACCACATATTTCTTCAATAATTTCTCCATAGGGACAGTGATTGCAACGTAGCCTCTGGTAAACTTGCGATAGTATCCCTTGTGTCCCAACATCACCCCAAGCATCTTGACATTGGTTAGTGGGGGAAAACTCAATATGGGAGCTATCTTTGCAGGGTTGACTAGTAATCCTTTCTTGCACACAATATGACCTAATAGTATGCCGAATGGGGCACAGAAAATGCACTTTTTGGAGTTCTGCATGATCTGGTGTTGGCGACACCTTTCCAGCCTCAGTCAAAGGTTGGCCAAATGATCATTGATTAAACCATACACTGTCCAATCATCCATGTACAGCTATAAGAAATTTGGAATGAAATCCTTGAAATCAGCAATGACGACTCAAGAGAATACCACAGGGGAATTCTTCAAACCAAAGGGAATCACTGTATATTGAAAACATACCCATTCAGTGACAAATGTTGTTTTATGTCGATCCTCCTTGGCGATTCTGATCTGGTGATAACCCAAAATCCCATTTGTAAAGGAGTACATTTCTTGACCACCTACTCCTTCAAGTACCTCCTTAGTGAATAATGTTGGAAACGGGTCATGCATACATGCATCGTTTAGTTTCCTGAGGTCGACGCAGATCTAGAATTCCCCAGTTTTCTTGTCTTGGACCACCATAGGACTGCTCCATTTTGACTCTTCGACAGGTTCGATGATTCCAACATCCAACATACGATCAAGCTCAGCTTTGAATCTATCTTTGTATCACAGATTCATATGATATGGTCTCTGTCACACTATTGTGGCATCTGGCTTCAGATAGATTTTCATTTCCCCTAAGTATCCCAATATCCCTTTCATCTCTGAGAATTTTTTCAAAAACAGATCTTGAAACTCATGGAGGAGATCCGTGATCTTGGCCTTGGTCCCCTCGTCCGAGGAGTCCCCAAAATTTGTGAACTTCGGATTCTCGTCCATCCTAATGTTAACTTTCTTAATCTTCAGTTCCTAAGTCATGGGATCAGTCGAAACGTTTGATGTTGTGACTTCTCAACTCCCTTCAGTCTCCAGAATATTAATATTTTGCAACTCATCATCATCCTCTAACTCGCTAGACATGTTATAGAATTCCATCATCGATTGCATGTGGAAATGCGCATGTGGATCCACAGGATATGCGATTAGCACAAATTTCAAGACCACATCTGGAATGATCTATAGTGCATTATGGACATCAAGATTGGCGTCTGTGAAACTAGAAGTGTGGGAGAAACAAACCGTCAACTCCTTCCAGTTAGTTATTTCTCTGCATAGCTCTGTAAATATGTACCAGGACCTCAGTATTTCATCCAAGGTATGAATAAAGGCATGGACCCATTTATCCTTTGGTCACGCTGCCCATAGTGTTTGACACTCCACCAAATGGTTGTTAGGGTCATTCTACCCATTATAATTCCCAGTGTGGTACACCTCTATGGTACCAAAATGAACTGTCATTAGTATGAGACACTGCGTGCATCTAGTAATCATCTTCTTATGATCTCCCCACCAGCGGGTAGGAGTATCCTTTAGTGCTTCCTCCAGTGCTAATAGTCGTTGTGGCTCTGAGACTCTTTCTTCAAATATTTCTAAGAATGAAAACAAATAATGTAACCCTTCATATACTGGAAATTCAACGATTTGAGTCGCAACATGACACAGAGATTGTGTAATTATACCACACTTTCTAAAGGATACCTCATGCATGTAGTTTTTCCAATTCTTGAGTGCATCATCAGAATCAGAGGACGCAGAGCTAGCACTGCACCAACCAAGTTATTCGTCGGCAGTCAGGTTGATATAGTCTTCAGAGATGTTTTAATAATGATCCCACCCCTTGACAACTTCATCCTTCACAGGTTCAATGTATCTCCGACCCTCATTTGGATCCATGGGTGTGATGACTCGAATGTCCTATTTTTCAAATGTCATCATTCGCTTCTTAAAATTAATCATGACCATACTATCACTGGCCCATACAATCCCCAGTAGCATGGGATAGGATCCTTCCCCATTAACGACTTCAATCACATCAAAATAAGCATGTGTTCTCATACCTTCAACATATACAACAAAGTTCATAACCTGTCCAATTGGTTTCACCTTGTCTTGGTTCACCAATCGCAGCTACACAGGGGACCAACCCAATGGTGGGATCCCCATTTTCTTCCAGGTCTGCTTAGTCAAGATGTTCACATCCAATTCGAGGTCCAGGATGACTGAGTCCACCTCATAGTCCCCAATCTAGATATTCATACACATCTCTTTACCTATCTTTTTCTTCTGGAAGGAGTTCACTACAGAGTCCTTCATCTCCTTGCCTGGACGGTACAAGAACCTTTCAATCTCAATGAGAGCTTCAGGATCTCATGGCAGTGCTAAGCATTTCTCAAAGAAATGCTGCAAGGTACCATGCTTCTGTGATGGTCCTGCTTCTAAGGATAAATCAAAGGTGAATGTCAATTCGTAGAAAGGCAAATTACCCATATTTTATCCGTTGACATCCTAAGTTTCAAAAAACATCTCTTTTTTAGTTGTGATATCAAACGCCACTTTCTTCTTCCTAAATAATCAAAATTGCGGTCAAGGTCCATCATCTCCTGTTGGCACACCTGCACGAGTGACAATGGTGATATTGACATCTTGTGTTCTGGACTCTGCTAAAATTGTCACAACTGTTGGACCTTGAGTCTGGTTCATCAACGAAGTTTGAGCCAGTGGTGGATTTTGGTTTACTAATGGGTTCATCGGTTGATTCACAGTCTAACTCTGGAGGAAAAATTGATTTTGGACCTAGCTCTATAACTGGTTCTGGGTTGGTAGTTGATTCCGAGTTTGCAACTGGGCTTGATTTTGCAACTGTGGAACGTTTCTGGTTTTCCATCTTGCGATTAACCATGGGAAGTTCTCCATGGTATGATCAATCATTGCATAGTACATATATGATAATTGCAAGTGTGGGTAGTCTCTTTGATAATTCCTGAATACTCGACAATTATAACATTGGACAGATGTACGACCTCGTCCCCCTCATCGTCCAAAGCCTCCTCCTCTACCTCGGAATCCTCCTTGCTGTGGGTACTGTGGTTGAGCTACCTATTGTGGTAGGGGATTCAGTTGTTTTTGAACAAATTGCATTGCTTGGACATATTGTGGTTGTGCCTGGGCCATCAACATTTGATTATATGGCTGCTATGGTGTGAACTGCGGTTGTGGCTATAGCTGTGGTGGCCAAAACTATATCGACGGTGGCACTGTGTACTATAGTTGTGGTTGAGAAATTACCATCTAAGGCCGTGGATACGGTTTCTGTACTACGCGATGACCTTTTCCCTTCATGAAATATGAATCAAAAGTTTTGTCCTGAAGCAAATCGTATGCCCAACAGTCTCTATCCTCATGCTTGACTGAGCGACAGAATGAACATCATTAATTGGTAGGTTTTGACACCATCTTCTATATATAGCTACATTCCTCATGCTGATTTCCATAGACTTGGCACATGCGACACCATGGTTCCCCATCGCTACTCAACGGGTTCGGAGCTCCAGACAATAGATAGTTTCTAAAGTCGAAGCAAGTATCTTTGGTGTGGCCATCTGTGTGACATCGAGTACACCAAATGTCTGCACGTTCCCACTTACCTTTCTTGATGTCCTACAGCTGGAGTGTGAGGTTCCCTAGTTGTTTCTGAATTTGATTCATCCCGACTGTACTCATACCGATAGGTGAAGCTTCGAGCTTCATCGCAATCTCCAGGGCTTCAATCCGTGTCGTTATCTTTTACTGCATCAATGGTTGTCATATATGAGAACCCAATGTTGAGATAAAACATTCTTTATGTTGGACACCTCTCATAGAAAAATTGACTCTGGCCATCAGTGTCTTGAACCTCTGATCGAAATCAAAAACTGTCTCATTAGGAAATTGCTTGATTTCGTTCAACTCTGTAATGTATTGTGCTTCCAACTTCAGTTTTCTGAATTCCTCAATTAGTCCTGTTTGGATCTCATCCAATGTATTTTCCAGAGTCCCCTAAGGAAATTGGATAAAATTCATAAACCATTCAAGTGTGCAACCCCTTAGAGTAGTATCTAACTATCCTTTCTTTACATCATCGTCAGTGACCTATCTAGCAGTCCACACTACTTCGCATCAAAACCAGTATTGCTTGGGATCATTGGTCTCATTTCCATGGAACAAAGGTAGCTTCATGTCATCACCCACCATCCTAGGCCACCTTCCTACAAATCTTGATCTACTACTAGATTGTTTCTGGAATGTCGGACAAGTCAAAGTGGGACTTGGAGTTTTTCCTGAGTTCAGAGTAGTGGTGGGGTTTGATCTTACCATCATTCTAGACATAGCTTGGGCCTATACATCCTCGTCATCACTGTAGGGTCTCTTTGTCCTGTTTGGTTTTCCTTTACGGTCTTGGATTCCAATCGCAGCAGGACCTTCCCTTGTCCTCTGCCTCCTCTCTTGTTGGAACCTTGCTCCTCCCCTTGTACAACCACTTCCTCCCTTGGATTCCCTCACAATATTGTTGAAACTGGCACCCATCTATCCCTTACCTTCTCATTTGTCTCCCCCCTTAGTTGTGGTATCCACAGCCTCCGCACACCAGAGTGCTACTACTCTAGGTTCATCTTGAGTATACCCTTTTCACAAACCAACATTTAAATCGACAATTGAAGCGACAATAAGAACCTACCTCTAGTTCCATTGAATAACTCTCTTTCTGCTTCGTAGTAGGATTTATTAGTGTCGACAACAAACTCAGTGATATATCCCTCTAGGATACTATCCAACCAGACCTCAACGGCGCGCGATGCTTTGTTGTCAGTTTCCTGCAACTCCTGAATCAGTTCAGGGGTCCAGGCTGTCAGTTCTCCTCCTTGAAATTTTGTCTTCTTGTATGTGAATCACACCAGCCACTCGTACAATGTGATAGGAAATTCTCTGAAGAAGTATTCATACAGACCATTGTGGATGTACTTTGCTAACCACTTGTTTGTTTTCAACAAAGGGTTTTGATTTTCTGCTTCAGCAAATTCTCTCAGCTTTTGATCAAACCAATCTTGAAGTTTCGGTCGCGTCGGATGCCACATCCATTCTTAGGTAACCATTTGTCATATGCTACATTCCCTCCTCTCAGTCACAATGAGGTCCCAAAAATGGAACCATTTGTTGGTGCAATTCCCACCAACAAAACCCATTCGACAGGGGTTCCACTCTGTTGATGCTCAACACATCGTGATCTACCTGAGCTATTAGATTTTTATCATTCAAGCTAGCATTATGATCTTAGGATATTTAACTGAGAGAATAACATGCACAGCAATAAAACACAAGCACAACACAAGATACAAGAGGCATGAATATTTTTCCTCAGGGAAACCATAAAGGAGAAAACCCTGCAACTTCCTCAGAGATAGAATCAGCACCAAAAGGTAAAACCAGAAAATAGTAAGATGATCTCCCGATAGCAGCAGTCTCTCTCTCTCACACTGAGAGAGATTCTCCTCTCTCACTCATGCACCCCAATGAGTGAGTGTGTGTGTATGAGTATGATAAATAGAGAGGCTCTCACTCTTTATTTATATTCTTCCATTCACTTGGAACCCACTCCATCATGTCGGCCTCACTTAACAATTACTTACTAGATCCGACATCTATAGGAGTGTCTAATAACCCTAGTGCCCCACCACTTGTGGGGAATTTTCCTCCTCCGACCAATAGGAGGGTAACACAATGGTGGGGACTATTTCCCTGACTTACAATGACTCACCTAGGGTCGAATTCACTAGGATAGTCTAATAACCCAAGGGCCCCACAACTATGGGGACTTTGACCCTTGAACAATAGGAGGGTTACCCACAATGACTTGACATGAATTTCTCATTATAGAAAATTCTCGAAATAAACATTGGGGTATGACATGACTCAAATATATTACAATACATCCCGGAATAAACATCGGGTTACAATAGATAAGAAATACAAGTGAATACATTCCGAAGTTACAATTACATCAACACTCCCTCTTAACTAGGAAGGTATTCACTCGACACAATTTATCAGTACAAGTCTTCTTCTCTGTATCATTTTGGTCATCATAAGGTCTTTGTCATCTTCATATTCAAGTCATCTTCATATGTAAGTCATCTTCATTTGGATCTCGATCATCACTTGATCTGGATCATCATCACTGAATCTGGACCATCATCACTGAATCTGGATCATCATGCCTCGATCTGGATCATCACTCGATCTGGATCATCATCATTGAATCTAGATCATCACTCGATCTGGATCATCGCTGAATCTAGATCATCACTCAATCTGGATCATCACTGGGCATCATCACTAGATCTAGATCATCACTCGATCTGGATCAACACTGCTGGATCATCATCACTGTATCTAGATAATCACGGGTTCTATCTCATGATTCTTCTCATCACAGGAAGTTATACAGAGCCAGCCCTTTTTCATGCTTGTTGTAGGCCTAGCCTCCATGTAGGTCTTCTTCAGCACTTATATCTGATCAACACATGATCAAAGAAAGGCTCATCATTTCTATATGATCAACACATGATCAAAGAAAGGCTCAACATTTCTACTGATTAACACATGATCAAAGATACATACTGCACTTACATCTAATCAACACATGATCAAAGAAAGGCACTGCACTTACATCTGATCAACACATGATCAAAGAAAGGCACATCACTTATATCTGATCAACACATGATCGAAGAAAGGCTCAGCACTTATATCTGATCAACACATGATCGAAGAAAGGCTCTGCACTTACATTCATCCAGGCTGGAACACATCCTACCACAATGATGAAAGGGCTTGCACTCATATCTGATCTTGTAGGAACCAATCCTAAAGTCATATCAGAATGGCCCCCAATCCTCCTCGACTGAGCTACCTGGTAACTGACCAAGTGCCTCCATTCTCCTAGAGAATGGCAGTTTCCCTTACATCCGACCTACTCGTCAGAATGGCCAACACTCACATCTGACATGGAAGGAACTTAATCCTTTAGCCATGATAGAATGGTTCAGCCCTTACATCTGATCAAGTGGGAACACATCCCTCTATCACATCAGAATGGCTTCTCAGTCCTAGACTGAGTTTTCCTGTTAACTGACCAGGTGCCTCCATTCCTATAATGGAAATTGCCTTTACATCTGTCCTACTCGATAGAATGGCCATCACTCATATCTGACATGGAAGGAACCAAATCCTCTCACCATGACAGAATGGCTCAACCCTTACATATGACCATGGAAGGAACCAATCCTCTCACCATGTCAAAATGGCTATGGATCTCAGTACTCATATCTGAAATGGAAGGAACCAAATCCTCTCACCATGATAGAATGGCTCAGCCCTTATATCTGACCTACTCATTAGAATGGCTATGGGACTCATCCTTTCCCTTGGAGGAACCCTCGATATGGGGAACACCAAGCTTCTCCCTGAAGTACTCGAACTTCAGCCTAGCCAATGGATTTGTCAATACATCAGCTATTTGTTCCTCCTTCGCAACATACTGGAGCTTCACTGCTCCCTTCTGCACCATATCCCTGATATAGTGATACTTGATCTCGATATGATTTGACTTGTCATGGAACACTGGATTCTCTGATAACTTCATGCAACTCTGGTTGTCACAATGTATACAAGTAGCATCCAACTGGAGATCAAATAAATCAGACAGTAGCTTCCTCAACCATACTTCCTCACAACTAGCTAAACAAGTTGTGACATACTCTACTTCAGCTGTAGTTAGTGCCACACAGGATTGCTTCCTACTAAACCAAGAGATCACACCTGATCCCATACTAAAGCAACACCCTGAAGTGCTCTCCCTATCGATGGCACTTCCTGCCCAATATGAATCAACATAACCCTTGAGGTTAATCTTCTGATTCGCATCGTACTTGAGCCCATAATCAAATGTACCCTTCAGGTACCTCAGAATATGCTTTGCAGCAATCAAGTGAACATGTCTCGGATCTGTCAGCAACTGGCTCAAGGTGTTCACAGCAAAGAAAATGTTTGGTCTCGTGTTTGTCAGGTACATCAAGGACCCAATCATCTGACGATACATCGTAGCATCAACTGTCTCTGATGAAGCATCACTCAATAACTTCATTTTCGATGCCATAGGTGTGGACATGGCCTTGTAGTCAATCATCCTGAACCTCTTCAGGATCTCTACTGCATACTTTCTTTGTCCAAGGAATATTCCATCTGCATTCTTCCACATCTCCATGCCTAGAAAAATAGTGCATCGACACATAACAGGAGCATCACTGGTATTCCGCCTTCAACCTTGAAGCAAAGGTTGGAATCTGCTTTACTCTTAGTAAAGCCTAGAGTCATCAGTAATCTATCCATCCCGTTGTATCGTGTTGAACCTTATATCTTCTGCAGTCACTCCCTCTGAAGCGTAGCATCATACTCCCTCTGTCTTCCATACTCTATGCACTGAAACATTCTGTACTAGAGTGACAAGTAGCTTCCTATGCTACTAATATTCCATGTGATCATCTAGTGTATAGACTTGCATCTTCAACCTTGTAGCAAAGGTTAAGATCTTCATCAAGCTCATCATATATGTGTTTAAACTCTTACTGGCTGCAAATGTCTCTTCGTAGTCTAGGCCTTATTTTCGTGAGAAGCCTCATGCTACGAATCTTGCTTTGTATCCTACGATGTTTCCATTTACTGCATGATGGAACTACGAACTCCTCTTCATGTGTCGATACTGCATCCTAGACATCATTCTTCTTCAACTGGTATTCCCTTTCTTCTTGGTTACTTATTCATATCTTGAAGGTTCTACATCAATGATGTTGCTGCATTCATCATATTATTCTTCATCTTGAATTGTCGTCACTTGTTCTTTGGAACAAGTCTCATCCTTCTTTTATTGTAGGTGATTATGTATGCGATCTTTCCTACAAGTCAAATGCATTTGTATGGTTAGAAACATTTCATAAGGAATATTCATACTGGAAAATTCTTATGCATAAATATGTGATCATGCAACTACTTTAGACAGTACAACATTCATCCATATCTCACTGAATCTTTCTATATGCCTTCCATCTCTACCAGGACAACATTGAGATTGTGCACTAATCCAATATGTCAGGAAAGAGGTTTCACTCTAGATAAGTAGCAATGGAGAGTTGTATAGCACCATGAGTTACTTACCCATCACATGCATATTAGTAGTATACTGTCATTAATGCAAACATCCTATCATGCATAATACATCAACTGAATATAAACAAATGCATAACAAAACAATATCATGAAATGACAATTGAATACTTATCTTTATTTGTTTCCTGGGTAGATGTCACATACCCCAATTTTGTAAAATTATGTAAATCGTTTTAATTATATTCCCGATACATTATGTTAATTTTAATGCTAAGTAGGAATTGATGACTCAGCAGAGTCAATAGAATTGGAATGTAATTCAGAATATTTTATTATTAATAAATAAATTGTGGAGACAACAGCATGGGAGAGCTGTTAAAAAGAGGTTACTGGTCAAATTGGTGGATGGAACTAGGTGGAAGGCAAAATACAAGTTGCAGCATCCTCAAACACTTCCTAAGTTGTAGGTGGCAACTTCCCTATATTTGGGGTCATGATCCCCCAAGAAAATGGGATCAGAGCAGGTGGCTCATTAAATGACAATTAACCCAAAAAAAGACCTAGGCAATCTTTTAAAAGTACTCAATGAAGAGAGCTGAGGCTGCTCAGATATTTTCCAGAGAGAATTCATTCAGTTTAATGTTATTCGGGAAATTTAGTGAGGAAAGAGGGAAAAACAGTAAGGAAGTTGTCTAAGAGGATTGTTGCAGTAACTTGGTTTATTACAGCTTTTAGCTGGGAGAACTTACTGATAAGTTCTGAGTTAATACTGAGTTTGAAGACTGGTATCTGACTTTGCTGCACCTAGTTCCAGCCAAGGAGACCAGAGCAAGCTCGGGGGTCCTGAGGAGTCGTTGTCTAAGCGCTCTCCAGGAGTTGGTAGGGAGGAACGGCCTCCCATTACCGTTGTTGTCCCAGTTCAAACAGGTTCTGTTAATTATCTATTTGTGTTTTAATGAGTATGAATGGATGAATGTTATGCTTGTATTATTTGACAGAAGAATTAGCTGGTTAGTGATGTAATTGTTCTAGTTTATCAGTAGTTGAACCTGTTGATGAAAAATAAAGACCTACTGTGTTTTTCCACATTTGGGCTACCAGACCGTACTCCAGCACATAGGTAGAAATTATAGAAAGATGTATGATGAGATTATAAATTATACATTTGTTTCTTTACATATCATCAGAAGGAATGTTTGTTTTTACTGATAGTTGTTCATGCTTATAGATAAAACTAATTTTTGTACAGTAATCGTTTCAGTAGTCTTATTATCGAAGCAGATAGATTATAATAAGATACAAGAAAACATTATAATAAGTTATATTATAAAACTCTAGGTGAAAACCTTGAATATTCAAGAGTACAGTAAAATAAAACAAGGAGTCGAGGTCGTAACCTCATCCTCAGACAGGCTTACAGCCAATACTTCTTCATATTTACAGTATTTAAAACACAGAAGGAAACTAATAATTACAACATCAGCCTGAGCCATCACACCCTCGCATAGCGTAGGGGTTTCTCCCACTGTTTCTTTTAACGAGCAGTGTATAAGATCAAACCAAGGCCGTAAGGGTTTCAGGCTTCTTAAAGCCAACCCCCGAAAGTTCCAATGTAAACCATAAGGATAACAAGCCATGGTGTAACCAGGCTTACCAGGAATTGCAGACTGCTGCCCAAGTCTTTACACCCATGGCTGCATACGTAGGTGATTGAAGAACCTGTAAGTACAAAGAATAAACCTCATTACTAAAATGCTGTAACCTGCAGTAAAAACTGAAAGTTAAGAACAAACAGTAAGCAAATATTGAATTTCTTTATTTCTTACCTGTTTCATTGAGAAGGCACGACCGTTGGTAGCAGCGTTCAACCATTTACGAAACGAGCCAACCCTATGGCAAGGAGGGAGAGAAAGAATAACTCTCAGCCATGCACAAACTTCTCTATAGTAAGTTAAAACCATCAAACCTCACTAAGGGAGGCGATTATCACAGGCTAGGGTTTGTTACAGTATGGTAGAGGAAAGCTCAAGAGATTATCAACTGACCGAGTAGTAATATCAATGTAGGGAACAATCCTTCAAAACTTAATTAACGGGCCACAACCGTAGTACGAGGTGGAGGACACTTGCGGAAGAGAGGCAATGCAGGGGTGCCCCAGCACCATTGCAGAGCGATAGGTGCCGAAGCAGGAGGAGATAATGAAGGATAGGGTTTACCAATACTCTTTTAACCATGCAGCTTATGGCTGGGGCATTGCCACATTAGTCATTAAATCTTTTAACACGCTGTGGGTCGTGATTATAGTTCAAACTCACAACTTGCTGGAGGAAATGATTCACCTAATAATTTTTTTAATCAAAGGTTATCCAAAGTTTTGGTGCGAAATCCTCCAATCCTACGATGCATTCAAATGATAAGCAATTATCATTTTCAACCCTAAATTTGTTAATCTTTAAAAAGAAATCATGTTAAACCTTTGACAATTTCCTCATATTATAAGTATGACCATTGGATTCTTAATACGTAACCTTAACCATGGTTATCATAATAATTATACGATGGAAGGTTATAATGTTTATTAATAATATATAAGAGTTAAAGGAGTTAAAGGTTTACCATGGTGTAGTTCGTATATATGGACCTTTTCTCTATAAATTATAGTACTATAGTTTATAAAAGAAGTATAGGGAATGATAGTATAAGAACTTGAAATTTTAATAAGTCAAGATTGAATGTTAAATTGATCATAATCATGGTTTTTCTCCTAACCTTATGATCAACCCTTGTTTTAATTAATAACTTATCACTAGTGTAAAATCATCCTTGAAACATTTAGTCTTTGATCTAAATCCAAGCTTCAGGGTTATGATAAGCATTATAAAATCATTCAATGACTTTTAGCACTATAAGTTAACGTTCATTATTGATAGCATAGTTCAAAAGATTATAAAGTAGGGTGTTAAAGTAGAAGACTGTGGAATGGACCCTTTTCTACTTGTTTTTATTTAAATGATTTAATTATAGTGATGAAGATAGTAGCAGGTGGTACAAAGTGATAAAGGAAAGATAATAGTAACTACTATGTAGAAACGATGTTTTTACCTAAAGTATTAGTCTCAATAATAAGTTGGGACTTGACAAAAATAGGCCATACCTTATTAGTAGTACATAAAACCCCTTTTTAGTTTTTACTTGACTTTGTAATGCTTTGATTGCATTTGGATTTTTACTATAGAATTCATAACTCTGTCTCTCTTACTCTGATTTTAAGAGTCGGTAAGATACTTTTTATAATTATAACTATAACAGAAATGGAAAGGTTAATTGATCAACAAAGAACATAAAATACTTCTGCTAGAAAAGAGCTAGTTTAATTATACCTTAGCATAAGTTGAAATGGATTATCTCTTACTTTTATCAATGAGCTTTTGCTCTTACAACGAACTTGTAATAAAAACTTTAGAAGTTCGAAAAACAGCACCACCATCTCTTACCTGTATATCTGTAAGAAAAGTGAAAACCGTTGCGTTAGCTCGAAAGCTAAGTAAGCCCAGTTTTGCATGACAGACTCACCTTATGATCACAAGAGGAACAAAAGTCAGTAAACTGAAAGATCTATTCTATCTCTAAACATCACCAACTGATGAACTCAATATAAAGCTGTTAACTTATAACTAATTAATGATTAGTTAAACTGCATTACGTTAATGTTTTGTAAATTAAAAAATTTTGATTTTTTCGGAAAATTTGGGGTTTTGACATGTGGTATCAAAGCATTGTTCAAACACTAGGCCTTGATGTGGCCCAACTAGTTTTCACATAAAAGTAAAAATAATGTACTAACCTGTATTTTTATTTTATGTAAAAAGCAGAAAATTTCTTTTTTTGAATCTAACAGGCAGGTATGGAGAAGCTAGGAGAATATGCTGGGGAGGAGTCTCCAATCACTGAGACAAGACATATGTCTAGAGGACCTGTGTTAGAAGAGGTAACTGCTCACTCTTCAGAGCTGATGCAGACTATAAAGGATTTAAATACTGAAATGGAATCAATCAAGAAGGATAATGAGAGAATTTTAAAGACTCAGGAGGAGTTAAACCAAATTTTGATGGAAAAATTTCAGACTGAAGGGAGGAGCAAAATATCTGAATCTGAGGAAACTAGCCATCAGAACGGATCTAAAAATATGAAACTGGCTAAAGCTAAAAGCAGTTCATCATCTGAAGGATTCAGGGAACAACAAAGCTATTACACTACTAGTGACAATAGTGAGGCTGAGTTGTATAACAGAAAGAAAAAGTACAGGCCATATGAAGAGATTTTTGGGGAGTTCAAAAAAATAAAGCCCCCAACTTTCAACGGAGAGATTGAAAAAGGGGAAGAGGCAAAGTCTTGGTTATCCGGGATGAGGAAATATTTTCAGATATACAACTATTCAAATCAGCTGAAGGTGAGAATGACCATCTATAATCTCTCTGGAAAGGCAGATATATGGTGGCAAGATCTGAAAAGAGTCAAGGGGATCAAAGAAAAATAAGTTAATTGGAGTACCTTTAAAAGGTACTTCAAGAAGAAATTTCTGTCCGAACAATACTATGAAGAAAGGGCGAAAGAATTTTATGAGTTAAAGTTAGGATCCATGACTATGAAGGACTTAAACAGTAAATTCTTAAGTCTATTAAGGTATGTGCCTTATTTAGTTGATGAGAAACCTAAAGTACAGTGGTTTCTCAGTTGCCTGCCATATCATATCAAGGACAAAATCGAGTATGATAACCCAAGGACTCTAGAAGAAGCCATGAGAAAGGAAAATTTCTGTTTTGAACAGAACAAAAAGAAAGAAGGTATAGCCAACTGGAAGGCTAAACAGAACAATAATCAGCCTGAGTTCAAGAAAAAGGAGTTTGTACCCCAGAAGAATTTCAGGAATAATAAGAACATAAATCATTCTAATGGTAAGAACTTCCAGGGAAATAGAAATGGTGCTCCTAATAATTCCAATAATTCCAATAACTTCAAGGGCACGGAAGCTTCAAACAATCATGGAAATTTCACTAAGAATTTCCAACGGAAGGAGCCTGTTAAGTGCTGGGAGTGCAATGGCCCGCACTATGCTTCAGTCTGCCCAAATAAGAAGAATCCAAATAGCAATATTCATACTATACAAGATGAAATGACGGTTGGAGAATTTGCAAGGACTGTGCCCCGAATCAATGCAGCATTGGAGAATCTCCAAGCGGATTATCAGACTTCCATGGTGGAAGTAGAAGGTATGGTTAACCAAACCCTTGTAACTATTTTAATAGATCCAGGTGTTAGTCTTAGTTACATTTCACCTTAGATAGTAGAAAAGTGTAAATTGACTGTTGAAAAGTTTGATAGCTCCTGGTTAGTTCAATTAGCCACTGGGGCAAAAAGGAAAGTAACCTGCTATGTGAAAGAATGTGCTTTAGTTATGAATGATTTTAAAACTACTATTAAGATAAATGTTCTGCCACTTGGCTCGTATGACTTATTGATTGGTATGGATTGGTTAGAATAGCACAGGGTAGTTTTAAACTGTTTTGATAAAACATTTACGCGCGTAAATAATAATGAACCACCAGTAACAGTTAAGGGTATTCCTAGGAAAACTGTAATCAGGCAGATTTCTGCCTTACAACTTAAAAGAGCAGTCAGAAAAGGGCGCAAAGCCTATGCTGTAACTATTACAGATGAGGCAAGTAAACCTGAAAAAGATAAAATAAAAATAGAAGATATTCCTATGTTAAATGAATTTACCGATGTTTTTCCAGAGGAAATTCCAGGATTACCTCCCAGGAGGGAACTGGATTTCACTATTGAGCTAATACTAGGTGCTATACCTAGCTCGAAAGCTCCGTATCGCATGAATATTCTGGAACTTAATGAATTAAAATCACAGTTAAAAGAATTAATAGATAAGAACTACATTCAACCTAGTGTGTCCCCTTGGGGAGCACCAGTAATCTTTGTCAAAAAGAAAGACGGAACTATGCGACTTTGCATAGATTACCGTCAACTAAATAAAATGACAATTAAAAATAGATATCCGTTGCCCTGCATAGATGATCTGTTTGATTAGCTACGTGGAGCTACGGTGTTCTCTAAGATAGACCTGAGATCAGGATATCATCAGGTAAGAATTAAAGAAGAGGACATTTTCAAGACAGCCTTTAGAACAAGGTATGGACATTACGAATTTGTTGTAATGCCATTTGGGCTTACTAATGCCCCAACTGTCTTTATGTGCCTAATGAATAATATAATGCATAAATACTTAGATAAATTTGTTGTCGTATTCATCTATGACATCTTAATCTATTCTAAAAATGAAGAGGAACATAAGGAACATTTACGGATAATTTTACAAGAACTGCGAGAGCAACAACTTTTTGCAAAGTTCAGCAAGTGTGATTTCTTCAGGGATGAAATCTAGTACTTAGGTCACGTGGTGACTAAGGAAGGGATTTCAGTTGATACTAAAAATATCTGAGAAATCGAAGATTGGCCAGTACCAAAAGACGTAACAGATGTTAGGTCCTTCATGGGAATTACCGGTTATTACCAGAGATTCATTGAAGGCTTTTCAAAAATAGCTAATCCAATCACTTCCTTGCAAAAGAAAGGCAAGAAATTTGATTGGAACTTAAAATGTGAAGAAAGTTTTAAGAAATAAATTTTTTTATTAACAACTGCGCCTATTCTAAGAATAACAGATCCTAATAAGGATTTTGTGGTATGCATCGATGCTTGTAATGATGGTTTAGGCGGAGTGCTGACTCAGGATGGGCATGTCATTGCCTATGAGTCCAGGAAGTTAAAGATCCACGAAAATAATTATGCCACTTATGATTTGGAACTTGCTGCTGTTATTCATGCCTTAAAAATGTGGTGACACCACTTAATAGGCAGAAAGTTTACTTTAATGACTGATAATAAGGGTCTGAAATACCTTTTAGATCAGCCCAACTTAAATGCAAGACAAGCAAGGTGGTTGGCCTTCTTGAGTGAATATGACTTTGAAATTCAACACATAAAAGGAAAATAAAATAAGGTGGCTGATGCTTTGAGCAGAAATGCAAGGTTGAACTTTGCAGCAACAATTAGCACTTACACTTCTAATTTAAATGAACAGTTGACTGAAGGGATAAAATTGGATGAAATTTATCAAAAATTACAAGTTACAGCTAAAGAAGAACCTACAGAAAGTTTAATAAAAGGTTATAGTCTAAATAAAGATGGATTTTTATTGTTTAAGGACAGACTGTATGTGCCTAATGTGCCTAAGGTTAAATTGCTGATTCTGGATGAAGTTCATAAAACCCCTTACTCAGGGCATCCAGGCTATCAGAAGACTGTCACCATGTTAAGAAAATATTATTTCTGGTCTAATATGAAATCTGAAGTAGCTGAGTATATAGCTAGATGTTTGGACTGTTAACAAGTGAAAATAGAACACCAACATCCAGCTGGGTTACTGCAACCTTTACCTATTCCTAGTTGGAAATGGGAAATAATCAGCTTAGATTTTATTACTGGATTACCCAGAAATCAGAATCAGAATGATTCAATTATGGTGGTAGTAGATAAATTAAGTAAAGCAACACATTTTATTTCTATTAAAACCACTTACAAGGCTGGAAACATAGAAGACATATTCTTAAAGCAGATTTTTCGGTTACATGGTGTACCAAAGGTTATCATTTCAGACAGGGATCCTAATTTCACAGGGAATTTCTGGAAATCCTTGTTTAAGGGATTAAACACAACACTGAATTTCAGCACCTCTTTCCATCCTCAGACGGACGGACAGACTGAAAGAGTAAGTCAGGTGATGGAAGATATGTTAAGAATGTATGTTAAGGATCAGCCAGGTAAGTGGGAGGATTACTTGCATTTAGCAGAATTTGCATACAATAATAATTATCAATCATAAGCTAAGTTCAGCCCATTTGAAATTCTGTATGGGCGTAAATGTAACACTCCTATCTCCTGGAATAATCTAGTAGATAGATTAGTGTTGGGACCCAAATTATTGAAAGAAATGGAACAGATTGTGAAACAAGTGCAGTAGAATTTGAAGGTTGCACAGGATCGACAAAAGAGCCTAGTAGATTTGAAAATAACTCCTAAAGAGTTCCAAGTGGGTGAGCACGTGTTTATAAAGGTAAGACCAAAGAAGAGCTCCCTAAGATTGGGGAGTTGTGAAAAATTAGCACCACATTACTGTGGTCCGTTTGAAATTTTATCTAGAATTGGTCAAGTTGCATATCAGCTAGCGTTACCACCTAACTTAAAAGTGCATAATGTTTTTCATATTTCTGTAATGAAAAAGAATGTTCATGATGCTACTCATGTGATTGATTGGAATGTTGTATAGGTAGAACCAGAAGGGGAAGTTCTGGTGGAACTGGACTGTATCCTTGGGAGGAGGAAAATTACTCTGCGGAACCGCACAATTGGACAGCTGAAGGTGCAATGGAAGCACCTTAGTCCTGAAGAACCTACCTGGGAACTGGAAAGTAAGATGTGGGAAGCATACCCAAATCTGTTCTAGGAGGTTGCAGAGGATGAAGAATAAGTAACATCGAGGATGATGTTACATTTTAAGGGGGTGTGTATGTCACATACCCCAATTTTGTAAAATTATGTAAATCGTTTTAATTATATTCCTGAGACATTATGTTAATTTTAATGCTAAGTAGGAATTGATGACTCAACAGAGTCAACAGAATTGGAATGTAATTCAGAATATTTTATTATTAATAAATAAATTGTGGAGACAACAACATGGGAGAGTTATTAAAAAGAGGTTACTGGTCAAACTGGTGGATGGAACTAGGTGGAAGGAAAAAGACAAGTGGTAGCATCCTTAAACACTTTCTAATTTGCAGGTGGCAACTTCCCTATATTTGGGGTCATGATCCCCCAAGAAAATGGGATCAGAGCAGATGGCTCATTAAATGACAATTAACCCAAAAAAAGACCTAGGCAATCTTTTAAAAGTACTCAATGAAGAGAGCTGAGGCTGCTCAGATATTTTCCAGAGAGAATTCATTCAGGTGAATGTTATTCAGGAAATTCATTGAGGAAAGAGGGAAAAACAGTAAGGAAGTTGTCTGAGAGGATTGTTGTAGTAACTTGGTTTATTATAGCTTTTAGATGGGAGAACTTACTGATTAGTTTTGATTTAATACTGAGTTTGAAGACTAGTATCTGACTTTGCTGCACCTAGTTCTAGCCAGGGAGACCAGAGCAAGCTCGGGGGTCCTGAGGAGTCGCTGTCTGAGCGCTCTCCAAGAGTTGGTAGGGAGGAACGACCTCCCATTACTGTTGTTGTCCCAGTTCAAACAGGTTCTATTACTTATCTATTTATGTTTTAATGAGTATGAATGGATGAATGTTATGCTTGTATTATTTGACAAAAGAATTATCTAGTTAGTGATGTAATTGTTCTAGTTTATCAGTAGTTGAACCTGTTGATGAAAAATAAAGACCTACTGTGTTTTTCCACATCTGGGCTACCAGACCGTACTCCAGCACATAGGTAGAAATTATAGAAATATGTATGATGAGATTATAAATTAGACATTTGCTTCTTTACATATCATCAAAAGGAATGTTTGTTTTTACTGATAGTTGTTCATGCTTACAGATAAAACTAGTTTTTGTACAGTAATCGTTTTAGTAGTCTTATTATCGAAGCAGATAGATTAAGGTTACTTTAGTTCATTCTACTGTATTGAAAACATTACTATTTCTTCCTTCTAGTTTAAAAATAATTTAACTGGTTATGTCCAAGTAACAGTACTGAATATAGAAGTAAATAAACGTAGATTTAACTCTATAATCAAGCAAACTAGTTAGAACTGATGTATTACATTAATGTTATCTTTTCCTTTACTTTTCATTTTCTTTATTAAACCAATTTATAACATTATTTAGAATGGTAACCCTATCTTTTATGGATTATAAATGCATGCTACTATATATATGGTTATATAAGATAGATCATAAGAAGTGTTATTTGATTTTTATTTTTATTTTCATAAGTAATATCCTAACTTAACAGACATATTAAATATTATCAGAACTCTTTAAGTAATTGCATATCAGTACAGGAAGTAAAACAGCATAATGCTATCTTCTATATGCTATAAAATAAACAAAGGTTGTACATATGGAGAATATAATACTCCAATAAAGACAGGATCATTGTTTTGTATTAGTAAGTATTATCGTTATAAAAATATTATACTTTTATATCATCCAACATAGAGATGTTATTCTTTTAAACTTAAGGAATGTTAATATTGTTTAAATTACAATATTGAGTTAAATATACTCTGTTCTACAGGATAACTTGACATTTCTTAGAAACTTGGTTAAAATAAATTAAAAGCAAAATATAAGAACCTATATAGCTTAAGGGTATAAACCCTATATATCACTTAACAAGTTATACATAACAAGTAAATAAAGGTATAACCTAGGTACATAACCTTGCCAATAACTTTATAAAATAATTTATCTATAGTAAAATAACTCAGTTGCATAATTTAAAACAAAGGTAAATAACAGAACAATAGATTGCTCGAACATCGAGCTTAAAAAATATGGTAATATCCATTTATTTACTCACAGTTACAAATAGAGTGTATATTTTAACACATAATGTCAGATTAAGAAACTGTACTTATTCTCAAACTATAAAATTAAGGTTTAACCTTATAAATCCAACCTATACAAGTAAAATAAATACTAAGAGATAAGACAATATTTTCACCTACGGTCGTATTATAAATCAACAATATAGGATGTTATAAGCCTATATTTTGTTTATTCCTATACAGAGAATAAATTTAAAATGTATGCGGTAAACAAACCAAAAGATACGGAAAACATTATAATAAGTTATATTATAAAACTATGAGTGAAAACCCTGAATATTAAGAGTACAGTAAAAGAAAACAAGGAGTCGAGGTCGTAACCTCATCCTCAGACAGGCTTATAGCCAGTACTTCTTCATATTTACAGTATTTAAAACACATAAGGAAACTAATAATTACAACATTGGCCTAAGCCGTCACACCCTCGCATAGCGTAGGGGTTTCTCCCACTGTTTCTTTTAACCAATAATGTATAAGATCAAACCAAGGCCGTAAGGGTTTCAGGATTCTTAAATCCAACCCCCAAAAGTTCCAACATAAACCATAAGGAGAACAAGCCATGGTGTAACCAGGCTTACCAGGAATTGCAGACTGCTACCCAAGTCTTTACACCCATGGCTACGTACGTAGGTGATTGAAGAACCTGTAAGTACATAGAATAAACCTCATTACTAAAATGCCGTAACCTGCAATAAAAACTGAAAGTTAAGAACAAATAGTAAGCAAAGATTGAATTTCTTTATTTCTTACCTGTTTCGTTGAGAAGGCACGACCGTTGGTAGCAGCGTTCAACCATTTGCGAAAGGAGCCAACCCTACGGCAAGGAGGGAGAGAAAGAATAACTCTCAGTCGTGTACAAACTTCTCTACAGCAAGTTAAAATCACCAAACCTCACTAAGGGAGGCAATTATCACAGGCTAGGGTTTGTTACAGTATGGTAGAGGAAAGCTCAAGAGATTATCACCTGACCGAGTAGTAACAGCAACGTAGGGAACAATCCTTCAAAACGTAATGAACGGGCCACAACCAGAGGACGAGGTGGAGGACACTTGCGGAATAGAGGCAACGCAGGGGTGCCCCAGCACCATCGCAGAGCGACAGGCACCGAAGGAGGAGGAGATAATGAAGGATAGGGTTTACCAACACTTTTTTAACCATGCAGCTTATGGCTGGGGCATTTCCACGTTAGTCATTAAATCTTTTAACACGCCGTGGGTCGTGTATATAGTTCAAACTCTCAACTTGCTGGAGGAAATGATTCACCCAATCATTTTTTTAATCAAAGGTTATCCAAATTTTTGGTGCGAAATCCTTCAATCCTACGCTGCATTCAAATGATAAGCAATTATCATTTTCAACCCTAAATTTGTTAATCTTTAAAAAGAAATCATGTTAAACCTTTGACAATTTCCTCATATTATAAGTATGACCATTGGATTGTTAATACGTAACCTTAACCATGGTTATCATAATAATTATACGATGGAAGGTTATAATGTTTATTAATAATATATAAGAGTTAAAGGAGTTAAAGGTTTACCATGGTGTAGTTCGTATATATGGACCTTTTCTCTATAAATTATAGTACTATAGTTTATAAAAGAAGTATAGGGAATGATAGTATAAGAACATGAAATTTTAATAAGTCAAGATTGAATGTTAAATTGATCATAATCATGGTTTTTCTCCTAACCTTATGATCAACCCTTGTTTTAATTAATAACTTATCACTAGTGTAAAATCATCCTTGAAACATTTAGTCTTTGGTCTAAATCCAAGCTTCAGGGTTATGATAAGCATTATAAAATCATTCAATGACTTTTAGCATTATAAGTTAACTTTCATTATTGATAGCATAGTTCAAAAGATTATAAAGTAGGGTGTTAAAGTAGAAGACTGTGGAATAGACCCTTTTCAACTTGTTTTTATTTAAATGATTTAATTACAGTGATGAAGATAGTAGCAGGTGGTACAAAGTGATAAAGGAAAGAGAATAGTAACTACTATGTAGAAACGATGTTTTTACCTAAAGTATTAGTCTCAATAATAAGTTGGGACTTGACAAGAATAGGCCATACCTTATTAGTAGTACATAAAACCCCTTTTTAGTTTTTACTTGACTTTGTAATTCTTTGATTGCATTTGGATTTTTACTATATAATTCATAACTCTGTCTCTCTTACTCTGATTTTAAGACTCGGTAAGATACTTTTTATAATTATAACTGTAACAAAAATGGAAAGGTTAATTGATCAACAAAGAACATAAAATACTTCTGCTAGAAAAGAGCCAGTTTAATTATACCTTAGCATAAGTTGAAATGGATTATCTCTTACTTTTCTTAATGAGCTTTTGCTCTTACAACAAACTTGTAATAAAAACTTTAGAAGTTCGAAAAAAAACACCACCATCTCTTACCTGTATATTAAAAGTGAAAACCGTTGCGTTAGCTCGAAATCTAAGTAAGCCCAGTTTTGCATGACAGACTCACCTTATGATCACAAGAGGAACAAAAGTCAGTAAACTGAAAGATATGTTCTATCTCTAAACATCACCAACTGATGAACTTAATATCAAGCTGTTAACTTATAACTAATTAATGATTAGTTAAACTGCATTACGTTAATGTTTTGTAAATTTAAAAATTTTAAATTTTTCAGAAAATTTGGGGTTTTGACAGTAGACTCCTTCTTGAGCCTTCATCTTCATCGTATTCTTCATTCATAATACCATCATTTCTTATCCAAAAGCTAATATGGATAAGAGTTTCTTCAAGAATCGAGTCCTTCATATTCCTCATCGCTTGAGGGATCTTCTTTCGATGGTGAGAGCTTGTTCTTCAATTGCTCCCATCTTCTCTTCTCTTCTTATGAGTCGAGCTTCTTCTTCTTCCCAGAGTCTACTAAAAGTAATCAATTCCTTCTAGAACATATTCCTTGCATGAATGAATTCCATGATCCTGGGAGGCCATTCAAGATGGCTATCACTAACTCTTCATTCTTCACTTCTTCTTTTACCGCTTCAATTTGTTCTTTGATTTGAGAGACCCTTGTAAAGTATGACTGCATGGTCTCTGCATTCTGGATCTTCACTTCCTTCAAATATTTTCTCAAAGTCATATTCTGATTTATGTTCTTCCATTCAAATAGCTTGGTCAAGGAATAAAACATCTTTGGTGTCTTTAGGGAAGACACTTGTGGTACAAGTTGATCTGTGATTTAATCAACAATGATCTTCTTGTGTAAGGCTTCTAGGCTCATCTCCCTCTGGAACTGGAACCTCTCTACTCATGTATGTGTCCCATTCATTTTCTTCAGAGAGATCATATACCTCCATGCTTGGAAGTTTTCAACTTCACCCAGATTATCATCAAGTTGATGTGATAGATCACTTTGAAATGAGAACCTCAAATGAAAATACCAAAGGATTGGATCTTACCGATTTGAGGTGTCCGTCCTAGTTCCGGAGCTGGTTGATCTAGGGTTTGTCACAGAAACCCTAATTTTCAAAACTTGGAATCTTTCAGATATGATTGGATAGAAAAATAGATCTCTTCAAATGGAGTTTTCCAATGTACTCCTTTTCTGAAAACAGTGGAGGGAAGCTCCCACAACAGGAAGCCCTAGTTTTCCAATTTCTTCTGCAGAAATGTCTGTCACTGTTTCTATGATATCTCCGAAATTACTACTCCTCTATGTCTGAAATTGTGCACTGAGGTAATCACGCATTCCCCTCATCCAACACCATAGGTTTCATCATAATCTGTGTCACCAATTGGGATTTATGATCCTTTTCCCAAGGTGACCTGTTACAGGACTGTTCAGAACAACGACGTTGTATGGACTTCCACGTGTCACTGGTTCATCTTCTGAGTCTAAATTTTGAACCACAAAAATTGTAGTTCATTCCATTTATGGAAAATATTTATTAATTCCATTTGTACCTCTGTATCCTAAGATATGGCAATTCTCCCCAGGTGTCCTTTTTAGGGATGAATTCTGGAAGAGGATAGAACCCTAACTTGGAGGGATCATACCTCGTAGAATATAGAGAATATAATGATGAATTTTGGATACGATGTTCATAAGGATTTCAGTTTTGGCCCCTACAATTTTCAGCTCTTGATCCATCTCCAATATTGGGATATAGTGAATGTACCAAAACTTATCATTTTTAGTATTTAGGGTTTCTTCTAGCTCGGGGTCAAACTAGGGTTTGAATTTCCTGGAGTTTTACCCAACCAAATTTATTGATACAGGTCTCTAAAATTCGATTTTGATGAGGAGAAAAATCCTATGCTGGGATCACTCAAAAATTCCTCTTCTGTAGAAAGCCCTAATTTTCGCATCGAAAACTAAAAATGCTCGGAATCGAATTCTGCTTCCTCAGAAAGATGCGCCCTTCAATGGAGAGTTAGCCTAGCATACTTTTGCTGATGGATTGTGGAGAGAGAAACAAAAAGTAAGAATCCATAGCTTCTGCAGCTGCACAATGTCTTCTTCTTAGGTTAGCTCTGATACCATGTTAAATTTTTATCATTCAAGCTAACATTATGATATTAGGATCTTTAACTAAGAGAATAACATGCACAGCAATAAAACACAATCACAACACAAGAGACAAGAGACACAAAGAATTTTCCTCAGGGAAACCATAAAGGGGAAAACCTTGCAACTTCCTCAAAGATAGAATCAACTCCAAAAGGTAAAACCAGAAAATAGAAAGATGATCCCCCGACAGCAGCAGTCTCTCTCTCTCTCACTGAGAGAGCTTCTCCTCTCTCACTCATGTGCCCCAATGAGTGAGTGTGTGTGTATGAGTATTATAAATAGAGAGGCTCTCACTCTCTATTTATATTCTTCCATTCACTTGGAACCCACTCCATCATGTCAGACTCACTTAACAATTACTTACTAGAGCCGACATCTCTAGGAGTGTCTAATAACCCTAGTGCCCCACCACTTGTGGGGACTTTGCCTCCTCTGACCAATAGGAGGGTAACACAATGGTGGGGACTATTGCCCCAAGTTACAATGACTTACCTAGGGTCAACTTTGCTAGGATAGTCTAATAACCCAAGGGCCCCACAACTGTGGGGACTTTAACCCTTTACCAATAGGAGGGTTACCCATAATGACTTGACATGAATTTATCATTATAGAAAATTCTTGGAATAAACATCGAGGTATGACATGAATAAAATACATTACAATACATCCCAGAATAAACATAGGGTTACAATAGATAATAAATACAAGTGAATAATTATGAAGTTACAATTACATCAACATGAGCATCGGCCCAGACAGGTTTTACCCTGTTTAGAAACACCCACAGAGAGGATGAGCTCTCACCCGAGATATACAAAAAGTGACATGGAAATATAAAAAAGTGGACTATTTTCTTCCTATCACACTATATTTGGATTGCATGGTGTCTTCTGGGCTTACGCAACATCCACGATGTTGTGCAACTTACCCCAACCCCTTGCAAACATTACTCTAAACAAAGGAATTTTGAGTCTCCCATGATTCCCTCCCCCTGTTCCCCCACTCAGTGTGTCAATCCTCATATTGTCCCATGTCTTTGGTTATCTCCCTCATGCTCCCACTCAAGAAACATTAGAGGAATTTTGGGGTCTAAAATGGGCCTCCTAAGGAAAATAATAAAATAATAGTTAAAATAATAAAATAATATTGATTAATTTTGGAGAAAGAAAGAAAAAAACTACTTTTTGTGTTCGTATTTTCGACATATCTCCCTGTGTTTTTACTCAAATTTCGATTGGGAGAGCTCGTTGGATGCGGAATTTGATTCCGCATCCAATGAGTGCCCACACAGCATACTTTTGATGGACCCCGCTACCCCAAAAACAAGAAATACCTGAAAAAATGTGATGATGATACATCATCACGTTTTTTCAGCTATTTCTTGTTTTTGGGGTAGCGAGGTCTGTCAAAAGTATGCAGTGTGGGTACTCCTTGGATGCGGAATCAAATTCCGCATCCAACGAGCTCTCCCGATTGAAATTTGAGTAAAAACACAATGAGATATGTCGAAAATACAAACAAAAAAAGTAGTTTTTTTTAATGACAAATATGTCAATTCAACCATTATGGTTGACTTATTTTATTGAAATTCTATTGTTTCTTGAATTCCAACTCACAAAAACTTATTTTGGCACGTTTTCTTATAAGGCCCATTTTAGACCCAAAATTTCCTCTAATGACATTATTTCCTTGGTCAGTTGTAGGTCTCCCTCTGTCGACGACAACCCATCTACTCCATAGGATAGACCCAGAGGTCCTTGTATCCTGGTCTCATTAACCTTATTGATGATTTCCTTGGACCACTTGAGAGGATTCCTTAGTGCCTCTCAGGATAGTTGTGTCTCATGTGCTTGACTTCAGCTACATCATCGCACCAATAAGATTCGTACAATGTAATAGTCCGTGGAGTATTTTGTTGAAGACCCCGGTTGTCACCTGACTCTAGCACATTGGTGAGTCTATTAAGGGACCCGGACAGGTTCATGTCCCTTGAGATTTTTGGATTTCGTTGGAAACAGTGTTCATATATATTTATGATTGATGTGGCATATTATACCATAGAGACTTTGACTCTCCATTAGTGAGTCCCTACAGTCATGTAAAATTCCAGAACCAACAGGTCATCAGTTGTGAAGATATCGCATTCCATGATAATTCTATGGGTCCTATGTATTAGTTCTTGATATCAGTATTGTATTCAGCATCTCATTGAGGCTACCATTATGTAACAACAGTTGTATAGGATTGACTCTTGCATTTTGGATCCTTAATCCCATTATTTATTATTTTGACACTGTGACGAGCATGGGTATGCCTGCCTCATCCATATACATGTCACATATTCTTTGTATCTCACCCATTGATGGGAACCAACATTAATACAAAAGGAAAATTCACCGTGTCTCGAACGAGGAAGCACCGCTTCTTCGCAGGTCTCTCCACTATCCCCAAGATCCTATGATGTATGTCGGCCATACGATGAGCTCCTGCCCTCACACATCAAGGGGAAATATGTTAACACAAAAAATTTCCCAACTAGCTCTACACAGCCTACACCACATACAGACATCCATTTCCTAACCCTTTTTCCACATTTTTTACCTCCACGCCTATGTTTTAACCTTATCTCTCCAAAAAAGCTCAAAAATATTAAAAAGGGCCTAAAAACCCCACAAAAGAGCTAAAAGGCTCACAAAGGGGCTAAAACCCCCAAAAGGGATAAAAACATCAAAAGGGGTCTTAAAACCCTAAGTAGGGCCTAAAACCCTAATTAGGGTCCAAAACCCTAAATGAGAGAAAATGACAGAAAAAACTATAAATAAAGGGTGGAGGTCCCCATCACAACATGACATATTCCTTCCGTCGTTATTATACTTGCATGAGTACTTTGAGAAACCATCATTGTAAATATACTCATCTCAAGTCACCCAAATATTCCATTTTCCCCACTTTCTCCCCATTTTGTGTGATGAGTCAACCTCCATACTACCCAAACCTCTGGAGAAGCGATACCGTTTTGAGTCAGGGCATGGTGGCCCCCTTTCAAGCAAGTCTGGAAGGTATAATAGTATCGTTGTTTTTTAGATTTATATATTGTTTGCATGTGTTCATTTGTTTAGCTAATAATTTGTTTTGCAGCTAGCTTTTCCATTTCAAACTCTACCCTTTCGTCCCTTTGACCGAAGGGAGGTGTATTTGCACGTAATCGGGGTTTTTACTCTGCTACATTAAAAATTGCAAATTCATTAAAACATTTGAATAGGATAAGAAGCACTAAAACCTACGGAAATCTTGAGCATTGTTTCATCCACAAAACCCTTATATCCATCATGTAGAAAAGACAATTTATTACCAACAAACCCTTGTAATTTTGAATAGCAAGCCATTAAACAACAAACAACACATCCCAAAATCCTTTCGAAATGCAGAATGGCCAACCAAAGGTAAAGGGAAATTTAACATGGGCTTACCAAGTATCACCTTAGGGTCTTCCCTTTCTCTTGTTGCAGACATTTCCTAAGCGCTTTTCCATCTTGACCAAAACTAGTCAAGACTTGGCAATGTTTCAGTAAAAAAATAATATTGCAAAAAGAGTTAAAATATACGTGGAGGATGCATATACCTAAGCATCAATGGTGACTTTGTAATACTACAGCCCACACCCTTTCCAAATGAACCAACAAACATGTAGATCGCTCCCCTCATCCAACTTAACATGCAGAAGAGGGTTTCAAAAACAGGGAAAAATGTGCTTATCCCTGAGCTAGTGTGGGAGGTGACCACGAGGCCTCCACATGGCCTTCATTAAAATATTCAACCACTCCCACTAATATTTAAATATTTACCCACTCCCTATAGTCGATATTTTTCTCTCATTGAAAGTACATATTCCTCCAGGCATGCATCACCTTAGTTTCCAAGTTTAAACACTTAGCTACTTGATCAAATTACTCTTTTAAACCTTACATTTATCATAAGGTTGTTTCTTAGTACCTGCAACCATAGAAGTTTCTCATGGCTTAGTTCATAATTAACTAAGTAATCCCACGTTCATAGGATACCTTCATACCTTTTTGTTGAGTCGTTATTAAATCCAACCATTTTTTTCCCTTTAGAAGCAAAGGTAAGTTAGCCACTACATTTTATCTTAAGCAAGACTAGGTTATATGTTAAGTTAAACATCCATTATAAACAAGTATGAAGTAAGTATCTAGAACATAAAAATAAATGCCAAGTACAGTGTACAAGAAACATCATTATACAAATAAAAGACATAAATATCACCATAAGGAATAGGTCACCATGTATTAGTCTACGAAAGAAATCCAGACCAAAATACAAGTATATATTTTAATAAGTTTATACAATGCTGAGGTTAATTCTAGATGAACCTTAGATCCTAATGATTTTATTGACCCATACAATTTTGTTTATTTTGAATTTTAAGGGACATTATATGTTGTTCATCATATTAGGGTTTAATGTTTCATTGAACATAATCTCCTTTCATATAGTATATTTGGTTTGAGAAAGGTTAAGTTTGTTTTGCAGGTCTCTTGGAGCAAGAGAACCAAGAGGAGGATTGAAAGGTTGCTTGGATCAACCTTCATTTGACTAAGGTATGAACCTATATAATATATTAATATTCTTTACATTTACTTGCATAACTATATGTATTTGTCTTCAACCCTAGTATGTTGATGGCCTCTTAACCCTCAACCATAGGAATACTTTCCTCTACAATAAAACTGGTGACTCTGTTGGGGAGAGGCTTGCATGTTTTGGGTTTCTCTCTCTTTCTTCTGCTGTTTTGTAGGGTTTTTAGGTCCTTCTTAAAACTTAGGAACACCCTATGATCCTAATAGTAAACCTCCCCTGCCTTTTTAGGGAATTTTTTGACCTTCTTGGGGATTTTTCCTACCCGTTCACATGTACCACACTCAACAGTCTTGACTCTAGGATGCATTTACGACCTAGTACACTAGAAAATCACGATTCATTCATGACCCTCCCATAGGGAAACTCATGAATTCCCCTAAAATAGTGTTTTCCAACCTTTTTGTGTTTTTTTTTCGTTTGAGGGTTGTTTGTGAGGTCTTTTAGGGTCTTTTGCATGTGCATGAATCTAGGGAGTTAGTGTCTGTTACAGAGAGAAACTTACTATGGCTTGGGGTGTACCACAACAGACTGAATGACACCAGAAATCAATCCTTTCCAATATTTAAGAGTAATAAAGACATCTAACAGTAACATATATGAATCGTAACTTATTCCAGACGGTTGATGTAGATCCCCGTTGAGATTTTCCAACACACTTGCATTCACAATTCGCTCTTAACAACAACAAACAAGAAAATCATGTTGTATATTCAAGTGTTAGGCCTACTCTAGCATATAAAATCAATCATGTAGTAGAAAATAAATACAACCATGGATACAATATTCATTTTTATGCACATGTATTGGATAGGAAATGGATATTTCTGTTAATAAAAATAGAGATACAATAGTGACAACATCTGGTGGCACTTCTTCGAACCAGAGAAAGTGAGTCCTCCATCTCACCATGGGAAAGAAAAGGAAAGTTTGGGAAGAGAAACATTGTGTGCTCCAAAGGGACAGAGGGATGCAGACTCAAGCATAAACAAGTGAGGAAACAATGGACTATAGTTTCCTTGCTCTCCAATTTCTCCTCCTTCAATGTATCCAAGAGGCTCAATATATAGCACTCCAAATAGGAAATGGAGGGTCAAGTCTAAGCATTCTCAAGGCATATGGAAGGCCAAGAGTCAATTTATTCAGGACTCTATGAGGAAAACTCCAAAACATTTTGGCTTTATGCACATTTCCTGATGTACCTGGGTTTTTTCTCAAAAGCTGCATATACACATGAGTATAGATTTAAAAGCTACATATACACATAAACAAGTGTTTTTTGGGGACTTTCTTGGAACATCAAAGTATAATATGGGAAAAGGGGGTCCAAGGAGTCTACAGAGGGGCATGGAAGGACATAAATATGTGATCAACTAGGTGTGGTAAAATCAGATATAACGTATGCCCCATAATGTGTGAGGTCAGAGGGGTAACATGATGGATAAAATACATTATATCCATCCCAAAAGTGGAGTAATGAAGACCTAGGTGGAAGAGCAAGCCACTCATCAGTACAATGCAATGATTAATCTCTGCATATGACTGCAAAAATACATACAGTAGTCCCAGATACATAAGAGTACAATGGCCATGAATAGTAATGATATACAAATGTCATGTGTGGTCATCGCCACATACAATATACAATGAATCAAGATCTCCATAATGGATGAAGATATATGATATACACTGGAATCTAGTCATGAGAGCTGGAATCTAATGAATACAGGCATGCTCAAGGAGGGAGCATATGTGGAATTCCACCAATATTGGAGGTCTTCTATGCAAACCCCTACGAGCACATGTCCTATCATGTGAATAGAGGTGTTGAGGTCGAGCATGATAGTCCATCATCTAATTATCGGTCATTGATGTATATCGTTAACAGACGTGAGATATCCCACCGATAATGATAATGTGAATCAAGGTATAGAGTGCAATCTAACAAGTGTGAATAGATGTGTTGGGGTCAAACACTTGAAAGAATCCATTGATCAGGGGACATTGATGTATTCCCAAAACTGTCGATAGTGAGAGAACTTGCCTCTGATGACTGTAAGTATCAAGGCACTCAAATGGAATCTAGACTCCTATTCAAGAATAAATGATCTGAATTCGATGGAATGGAATCCACTAAAAGGAGGGAATTAAGGAATCCCCCATCAACCAACATGAGGTACTCAACAACGTTGAATAATGTGGAAGAATTTAAATGAACAAGATGTGCATGAACCAGTAACTGTACCAGGAATGGTCGACATGCAAAGTCAATATAACTGAGGAATGGACGACTCAGGCTTCAACTTCCTTCAAATAAGAGCATAAGGTGAATGGTGACTAAAGGTAGGAAGCATAGACTCGATATGGAAACTGGGACATCTCTGTGACACAGGAGGAATCAACAGAGGTAGCATAGGGACTGGAAGCATAACCAATTGGTGGAGAAAAAATCAGAGTAACGAGTACAAATCCTAAAGTCAAAGTAACAACCCAACCAATGGATGTGATATACAGTGCTCTATTCGAAGGCGATACGACTCGACAAATGCCAAATATAATATCATTTCTCATCCATATTTTTATTTTTTTTAAGTTTTTGGACCTTTTTAGACATTGAAAATATTGAAAAAGAATAAAAGTGCTTTATAGTGTACATCTAGGAGGAGACAAGCGTGGCCGACAAGAAAACTAGTTCCAAGCAGTGGAAAATACCTATTCTCAATGCAAGGAAGCATGGGCAGGATAAGGACACTCGGGGGAAGTTCTCCTCTCGGTAAAGGGTGATCAATCTGCAAAGGATATGCAGAAAGGCTCTTCTTGGCTAGGATTGAGACAAGATTGGGCTACATGGCTTATAACTCGAAAGCGGGGAGCTGGTGCAAGGCTCAATAAGGGAAGAAAAACTCATGAAATGCAATTACAACTTGGTATACAAGGGAGTCCCTATGGGGAATGTCCAGGATGAAGTTCAATAGGAGTATTAAGATCTTGCTCAAGGACATGGCAGGAGTATAAGGGACTCCCCAAACCTAAAGAATAAATCTCAGCATGGGCACCAAATGCAAACAGGATCTAAATATGGCACCCCTATATAGGAAATATCTACCACTTACATAATGTCATTTCTAAAGACCAGTATGAAGGGTCTATGGAATCATGAAGTGGGTTCATACCTACGGTCGAGATGAAATGGTCATAAAGCAATGCATAAATGCAAGTGGATGTGAAACCCTGACCTATATCTCAGTTCGACATTATACCTTTCATAGGCACAAACGGGTCAAAGTCTTGATCAAAATTTGCTCAAATCAGGTCCCTACACAACAAAATTAGGCCAAACGGTTCAAAATAGTCAATAACGGTCCAAACTATAGAAAAGTGAGTAAAACTTTCAAACAATTTTCTATAAAATAGTGAAAAACTATTTTTTCCATACCATTTGGAATTTCACCCCACATAGTGTTTTTGAACCAAAAAATTGAGAAGATGATTCTGAGAGCCACGATCCATGAAATCACAAACTGTTTGGATCAGGTAAATCCTCAATCCATTCCCATTCATTTCAATGATTTTATTTTAATTTTTCATGGTCAATTTTTATTTTTAGTCCATCCCAAAAAAGGCGATTTCAGCCCATGCAGAAAATTAGGAAATTTTCCCATATAGGGCTCGATATACGTGGAAAATCCTTTGATTCCTACATATGTACACATTTTTTGTAGAACAGTTGCATATAAGGCCATGTTAAATAATTTTTAAGGAAAATACTGATAAAAATATAAATATTTTGTGCAGGATGGTTACTGAGTGGCGTGAGCATGAGCATGAAGATGTTGATAGGGCTGTGTAAGGAGATTTAATGTCCCAACAAGCTTTGAGGGCTTATGGTTTGTACAAATTCTAGCATCTTGGTAGCTTGAGAGCCAAACCAAGACTACTCCAAATGTTGGTAGACTGTTGGGATCTTGATACGGAGACATTCCAGCTGAATGAAATGCCCCTCATCCTTTAGGTTGAGGATATATACTTGATTACATGAATCTACCACAAAGGGGAGGTGGTAAACCTATGATATCGTGGGTTAGGAGGTGGCCTCATGATAGAGGAATACATTGCAGTTGACTTCCTCCCTAATACGAAAAATGGTGGGAGCCATATCCCAACGAAATCGATACAAAACCTAGGGATCAAGGCCATACTACTTGTACTTGGAAGGATTGCAGGATTGACATCCTGTTACAACTGATTTTACCACACATAGTGGATCACACCTTTATGGCCTTCCCTGTCCCTTTGCAGACTCTTTAGACCCCATGGACCCTTTTTGTACCTTTGATCTTTCCAATATCATCCCCAAAAATATGTATTATTTGCTATACGCAACTTTTAAACCTATTCTCGCGTATATACACAAATTTGACCCTTAAACCCGCGTACATCGGGATGTGTGCAAAAGGCCCAGGTGGAGGACTCAGTTTCTCCAATTCACAGATGTGTCGATAGAGGTTGTCACTATTGTAATATCTGATTTATATTAATAGAAATATCTTTTCCTGTCCAATAATGTGTATTTAAATGAGTATTGAATCCATGGATGATTTTAAATGCTTATCTGTTATTGATTATATATGCTAGAGTAGCTCTAACACAATTATATTTCATGCTTGTCTTGTTTGCTAAATGTTGAGAGAGAAAATTATCAATACAAGCAAGAGTGGAAAAGCTCAATGGGGATCTACATCAACCGTCCGAAATAAATCAGAGATCCTTTAGTGTTATATGTTTGGTTTCTCTTGCATATAGGAAAGGATTGATTTTTGTAGTTACCCTGTCTGTTGTGGTACCCCAAGCCATAGGAAATTTTCTCCGTAACAGAATTGGCAACCATAGTGGGGAGTTCCTAGTCATTTCCTTTGGGGGTTTTTATCGGCATTCAATGTTCTTGAATTGCTCATATTCTTCTGTTTCTGAGTCAGGTCTGGGGGCATGTTTGCCTAGTAGTGTCTGATAGGAGTAAATTTTGTCTTAGCTTGTCCGTTTACCTTCTTTTTTATCTCTTTTTCTTCCTGTACGTGAGTTTCTGCTTCACAATCGTGTGTACACACGATTTTAACTGGGATTTCCATGTATATATGTGGGATTTCTACACACATTCATGTATGCCCTGATTTTTGCCTTTTAGGGGAAGATTAAGTGTTATTGGGTGAGTTTTGATGACTGCTAAGTCTCCTTGGATGCTTCTAGAGTCTGTATACACCTCTGTTTCTAACCAGATACACTTTTTAGGTTTAATTTTTTAAGAATGTTCTTGTCATTGCATTTTCTATTTTTTGTTTTGCGATTAGTGCATTAGGTCTCTTTTACCTTAGTGCTTTGCATGGGTGCTGTTTGATAGTGCTTGCAGAGTCTAGGGGTGGTAGATTCATTCTTTTGCTTTATTATCTCATTTTAATTCAAAAAATACAAAAATATTTTCTTCTTTGCATCATTATGCATCATTGCATTTTGCATTTTGCATGGTACTTGCACTAGGTTTGCTTGGAAGAGTATCAGTCAGATTTTCATATAGTAATGATTGCATTTTTCATTTGAAGGAAAATTTTTCATTTCACGTAGTAGCATACCCCATTTTTCATTTGACACAGTGCATTTGCATTGATTGTTAGGTGTGCATTTTACTTTTTGTTGCGTCATAACACCATTAGTTGCACGATCATTTGCCCTTTTGAGTAATAAGCCAATTAAAATAAACGCATAATAAAATGAATTACACTCTTTTCTTTTATAGGGTGCACCAACAAGATTAGGTTTTAGGGTCTTGGAATAGTTCATTGTGAGTAAATTCTCCAAGACCACTAAACGAAACATGTATGTGTCTATCTAGGTGCGAGTGTGAAATTCCTTGGTATAATTACTATTTCTTAGGATCCTCCTCTTACAAGGGAGTTAAGCATGAGGCAGTGTGAGTGGTTAATGATTGGGATCACCCCTGGTCATAACTGAGTATCACCAAAGATATTTCCAAGATTGTATTTGTATCTAGGGGCTCTTTCGAGAGTTTCGGGCTTTGCTACCCTTCCCATATAGTCAATCCTGCCTGTGACTGTCCACCTGAGCATTGATTATATTGAGGTGACCTTAGTTTCCTTACCTAGGTTACTGAGGGGGTACTTCGTAGAGGTTATTCTGCAAGTGTCCTGGCCAGGTAGGGGTCAGACAACACAGTCGCTATATGCATTGAGCTTAGGGCCACTATAATTGGTTACGAACCTCTGCTTATTGTGTATGGGAGTCTCAATCCTCTCCTAGGAGAGACATACCCTTGTTTGCTTGTGATTTGGCTTTACATTTTATAGGTGTATGCTCTGTGCACTCTAGTTTTCTTAGGTTTTGCGTAATTAGAAAGAGTCTTTTTCATTTTTTGAGTCATTGTGGATTCGGGTGCAGCACTTCATTGTTCTCATCATTTAGCAGGACTTCCACCTTCTACGTATCCTCCTCCTTTGGGAGAGAGAAACAGACAGTCTGGGCATAGTACTTCCCACATTGACTCACACACAATGGGAGATCACAAGGATGAGATTCCTGAGATGTCTTCTCCACCTCAAGAGGTTGGGGAGGAAGATCCTACTCCTGTATATGATCCTTCACCAGAAATACCTTCACATTCCGGTTATGATCCCTCATTCATAGGTCGTCGGTATTGGTTTCCAGGCAACGAGACTCACCATGAACCCATAAGCACTAGTCATGTTAGTTATGGCATGCCTGATATCCCTGCACATGATCTGACACATCATGCCAAGTCAGAAATTGAACCTAGAACTACGCCTAGGGGCACTCCTATTCCTTTCCGTGCGGAGAGATTTGGGAGCACTAGTCACATTGTACCTTCCATCCTGGCAGTGGAAGCTACCTCACATGCCCGTCCTAGACCTAATGTTAGTAGTCATATGCGGATACCAAAACTAAGATGAGTGACCATAGGGAATACCACTTACATCCCTTCACATGTCCCTTCGTCCTCAGTTCCTACTCCTTCGAATGCATTTTTGACAACCCTTCCTCCCCTGCATTCATGTGGTCCTTCAGGTCGGAATGTTTCTACTAGTCATGTTCGTACTACGACTACTCACATAGTAGTATCTCAGAGTCAAGTATCTCCTGTTGTCTCAGGAGGTCATATTCTTGTTTTTGGATTGTCTTATGGTCCATCACAAGGAGTTCCCCATATCCCTACTTATGGAGCTTCTCATGGGATATCCCATGGGACATATTATGGAGCTTCTCATGGAAAATCTTATGGATCATAATATGGAAATACCTATCAAACTTACGGGTACAAGTATAAACAACCTGCTTACTCCTCTAATTATGGCTTTGTAGCACCACATAGCCAAGGTACACCACATCATAGTGCTTCCATGCAACCCTACACAAGTCAAACGGGAGGAGGATATTATGGCCAATGCCATGGTATTTACAGTAGTTAGCCTTATATGAACCAAAACTAACAGGGAGCATGGCATAGACCGGCTCAATCTAGGCTCCCTTTCCTCACAATATTAAAATTACCTGACTTATCGAGACTAATGAACGATCCAGTATCTCATGACCCGACTTGGCCGGCTGTCCCTGACAAACTTTCCTTGGACATTCCCAAATTCAAGGGAAAACCAGGAGAAGATCCTAGTGAACATGTCACTACCTTTCACCTTTGGTTCTCTTCCAATTCCTTACATGATGACTCAATCCGTTTAAGGCTAATTCAACACACCCTCACTGGGCCTGTAGTGAAAAGGTACATAGAGTTACCGAGGGGGGCATTCGTTTTGTTCAATGACATTGCTATGAATTTCCTCAATCCCTTCCAGCTACTAGTGTGTTACGATGTTGGTACAGAAATCTTGTCGACATTTTGGCAGGACAAAGCCACACATATCTCAGACCATATCCAAGAGTGGTGTAGATGGAAGAGGTTGATTAAAGCTTTCATACCACTGGATTTTCTCCTTGAGTGGTTCCTTAAATTATTGCTACCTTACATCGTGAAGGATTTTTCTACATCCAAAGTTCAGAATGAGGAACAAGCAATTTTTAGGGCACAGGAATTGGATTTGATTTATGTTCAATCCAGACTGTTATGTGAGATAATACCTAATGCTCCGCATTCTAGTTTCGATCCCAAAATCAAGCCTGGACCACATGCCGATGGAATTGTGGGTTCTACACGTACCAAACCTGTAGATTCAGTTGTGAAACAAGTGATTCAATTGTCTATCAATCAATCCACTCTAGGACAAGCCACGGCTTCGTCTCAACCCACCCAAATGATGAGTGTATTTTCCGTGTAATCGTTGGACCAGAAGGGCAACCAGTAGCCTAGAAGGAATAAGAAAAAGGGTAAAAACAATCATAAGGGTGGGAACACGAATGAAAATGCCAATTTTAATAACAAGAATGACCGCAATGCTGGGGGGGACAAGTAGTCTAAACATAAGGTTAAGTTTCCTTGCAAATTGTGTAAGGATGACCACCTCACTCACTTGTGCCCTCGTATGGAAGATTCCTCGAGGTTCATAGCACAGGGCCCAGCTGTGCTAACCAATCCTTTACCCTATAATAAAAATATGAACTCGAGGACCCATGATCCTCATTCTACATTAGGTGGAGATCAAAATCCACTGGAAACCAATACTGGTCATGGGTGCATCAACATGGTGTGTGGTACTAAGGTGGTGACTCGTGCGAAAAACTATGGTTCGTCACAACTAGACCTTGGGAAGGAACCTCCTCCTATTGAGAGCCCTTTTTGTATTGAAAACCCTATGGATAAACCTGAGATTGCACCGTGTATTCCTAAGGGAGTCCTAAAGCATTTGGGGAACAATCCTAATTCCTGAGCCACCTAGAACTATTCTGTTGTCGAGGATTTGGGCCAAACTCCTTATGCGATGTTTGCGCTTGAAGTTCTTCAGAGTTGTCCTTTGCAAAGGAAAGCTTTGTTTTTTTCTCTTGGGGTGAATGATGATAACTCTTCTTTTGTCATCAAATTTTAAACCATGGGACTACATCCTTGCTTGCCTTACTATGTGTCTCTCTTGATTCATGTAGAATGTCTTAACATGACCGTCAAACGCACTATGATTGATGAAGGCCCTGCTGCTTCCGTGATGTCTTTGTCATGTTGGAAGGGTTTGGGTTCTCCTAAGTCATCTAAATCCACTACCATGTTTACTGCCTTTGATGGTAGATAATTTCAGCCGCATGGAATTCTTCCTTCTCTTAAGGTCCATTTGGGAGGGAAGACCATCGCAATCGAGGTCAAGGTGGTTGATGCACCCCTTGATTACAATCTTTTATTGGGTCAGAATTGGATGTATAGTATGCAAGCCATAGCCTCTTCTCTATTTCGATTTATATGCTTTCCATTTAATGGGAATATTGTTACGATTGATCAGACATCATTCAGAAATCCGAGTGTTAATGCATCATCGAGAGCTTCTATCCCAATTATTGACCATTCTCATCCGACAACTGGGAGTGTGGGTGTAGGTATGTATCCATCCCTTATGGGGACATTTAGTTGTCCTGCACCCATCCTTATGATCAGATCTAGTTTTGATGGGGCTTCATCTTCATTGAATTCAGTGTCTTTTCTCACTACCCATATGGAAGATCCTTGGATTCTTCCTACACCAAGTCCTTCGAACGGACCTATCGAAACGGATGTGCCGTTACCTGTAGAAATGATAGCATATCAAGTGAATATTGATTGTGTTGTAGAACCTAGTCCTTCCTCTTTGTATATAGAGGAGGAGGAATCGTATGTGCTTCCTGCATGGGCAGTTGAGTCCTCTCATGCACATGATTTCCTTGATAGTGTTTTTCCATAATATGAATCTATTATTGAGGCCATGTCTGGGGTTGAGCCACCTTGAGAAGAGTTACATCATAGATCTTATTTTCTTCCTGAGCTTGACCGTTTGGAGTGTGAGAACTTTAGGGAGAATATTGGTAGCCCCATGGTTCCATTAAGCTCTCATAGTCAGATGGCTGATGGGAACATGGTGAATATATCACCTACTATTCCTATCAATATCTCTCACGATCCTGGAAGGATTGAGAACGTCTATATTGGGGCAGAATGTTTCCATGCTGAGATTTAGGAGTATACCGAGCTGTTTAAAGAGTTTAATGACATCTTTGCTTGGTCATACGAGGAAATGCCAGGTATCGACCCTCGTATTGTCGAACATGAAATTAAGACCTATCCGAATGCGAAGCCTGTTCAACAATGTTTCTGTGTGGTGAATCCTAGAAAAGAACCTGCGATTAAGGCTGAGATAGAAAATATGTTAAAAGCTGATTTTATCTATCCTGTTCCCTTGACAAAATGGGTTTCAAACCCCATTTCAGTTGATAAGAAACAGAGAACGATCCATATATGCATTGATTTCCGCAATTTAAATCGCACTTGTCCTAAAGATAATTTTCCCACACCATTTATTGATCAAATTTTGGATGAGTGTGTGTGAAGAGAGGTATTTTCCTTTATGTATGGCTTTTCCGAATATAAAAAGATTTAGATCAAACCCAGGGATCAACACAAAATTGCATTTATTTGTCCTTGGGGTACGTTTGCTAATCGGAAGATGCCTTTCGGTCTTAAGAACGCTCGAGCCACATTTTAGTGAGCTATGACCTTGATTTTTCACGATCTCAAATCGATTATTGAAGTCTTTTTGGATGACCTTGCTACTCATTCTCGGCTGAGATTGCATCATCCCTACCATTTGAGATTAGTATTCGAAAGATGCCACCACTACCTGGTTAGGTTAAATCCACATAAGTGCATCTTTTGCGTGAATTATGGTCGCTTGCTAGGATTCATTGTTTCCAAGGAGGGTATAAGAGTCGATCCCTTAAAGGTTGAGGCAATACTTCAATTGTCTCCCCTGCAAAATATTAGACATCTTCAATGTTTGCAAGGCATGGCAAATTTCTTACGGAGATTCATGATTAACTTTGCCAATTTGACTAAAGGATTTATGCATCCTTTAAAGAAAGAAACTACCTTTTTTTGGGATGAGCGAGCCCAGGAGTCGTTTGATGCTCTTAAGCAAGCCTTAGCATTGGCCCCTGTGCTTAGTCCACTCGATTATAGCCATGAATTTTTTATTTATGTGGTCGCGTCCATGGAGACGATTGGTATGGTTTTGGTTCAGGAGGATGAGGAGCTCCATGAGCATGTCATATATTATTTGAGCTGGAACCTTATAGATGCAAAAATCCATTATTCCCATGTGGAGAAACTTGCCTTAGCTACCGTTCATGCGGTTCAGAGATTGAGACACTACATTCTCCTTCGCCAGACCTCGGTGGTAGCTCATGTCAATCCATTTCAGTTCATCCTCACTAGAAGGATGATCGGAGGAAATTATAATAAATGGATTGTTATTTTGCAAGAATTCGATCTTGAGTTTGTTTCGGCGAAATCGAAGAAATCGTTAATTTTTGCGGAGCTCATTTCTGATTTCCCAAGTGAGGAGGAGGAGGAGGTTTATGAGGATACGTTTGTCGATGAGCATATTTTCCTTATCTCAACCTTGGATCCATGGTATGGGGGTATCATCATATATTTACAGACGTTGAAGGTCCCTACTCACCTGTCACGGGATGAGCGACGAAGATTACGTCATGTATCTAAGAACTACCTTATAGTGGATAACACTTTGTACTGCCATGGGGTAGATTCCATTTTACATCGTTGTTTAACCCATGAAGAGGCTGAGGTTGTGTTGAATGATTTCCATGGAGGGACGTGTGGTGGTCATTTATCTGGGCTTTTTACAGCCCAAAAAACAGGGATGATTTTAAGGAACCATACTTATTTAAAAGTGTATAAATGTTGGCGAATATTACCAATTCTTAAAATGGCAACTATAAAATGATTGGCAATATGTTTCAAAAAATATTTTAATTTCCAAGGATTTTATATCGTTTATATAATAATTTGGTGATTTTTAGGGTGAAAAAAATTTACCCCATCAAAATTGGGCGAAACAGGGCTTCAAAAAATGCAAAATGGCGAATGTTTTTTGGGAGAAAAACATGAAAAAATAGCCCACTGGGCTAAAATTCGCCCCTAAAATTATCCCTGCCAAAAAATCTTGAGAGTGTGATATTTTTGTCCATCGATATTTAAATATTGTGTCAATGCGGTCAAGAAGTGTCACCCTTTCCATGTGTTTGCATGCAGTATGCACTCACATCCTGCCCCATTACATCCGATTATCATCGTCGGTCCCTTCACCAAGTGGGGGCTTAACTTCATGGATTGCAACCAAGCTTCGGCTAGGGGGAATCATCATATTATAGTGGCTGTTGATTATTTCATGAAATGGGCTGAGGCTATGCCCACAATAAAATCCAACGGTGAAACAATTGCGCATTTCATATTCAACCAAATTATTACTTGGTTCAGTATTCCGAAAGAGCTTGTCACTGACCATGGTAGGAAATTTCAGAATCGAATGATGGAAGAGTTGGCCTTGATGCTAGGGCATAAGGAGGAGCACTCCTCTTCTTATTACCCTTAGGTGAATGGACAGGTTGAAGCAGTGTACAAATCACTTAAGCCCGTTCTCCAATGAACCATCGCACAAAGCAAAATGAGTTGGCATATCATGTTATATCCTGCTTTGTGGGCCTATAGGACTGCGGTTAAGACTACCACCGGTTTTTCTCCATATGAGCTCATACATGGAGTGGAGTCTAAATTACCAGTTGAATGTGAAATCCCTTCATTGAAGCTATCCATAGAGCTTTTACCATACACTTCCGGATTGGAGGAACGTTTGGTCCACTTAGAGTAGTTTGATGAGCAGTGTCGAGATGCCTTATTGTCTCTAGAAGTAAATAAGCGTCATGTTAAGGTTCAATATGATAAGTTTGTCAATCTGAGGAGGTTTAGTGAAGGAGATTTGGTCCTTTTGTGGGATCAAGCTAAAGAACCCTTGGAGTTAGGGAAGTTTAATCCCATGTGGCATGGTCCTTAAGTAATCAAACGTGTGTTAGAGAAGGGATCCTATGAGCTGGTGGATTATGAAGGGACAACCTTAAAGAAGCCTAGAAATGGGCTCTATCTTAAAAAGTACTATGCATGATCTTCAGCCAAGGATGATTATTGTATATTATTGTACATTTTTTTGCATAGTTAGGTTTTCTTATGGTGATTGGGTTTGTTGATTAGCTTTCGTTTCTTATGGCAGATGTCAATGGAGTCTTCCTCTTACATACGATTTGCTAATGGTGCTAGCCACCACACTCAACACTCATCCTCTACTACTTGGGTGATTTATACTCCTACAGGTCAGGTATTGTCTTCAGGAGGCGTATGTTTACGACCTTCTTCGAACAATGTTTCTGAATATAGTGTCGTTATCGAGCTATTACGGGATGCCATTTCACATGGTGTTCTCTCTCTTGAGGTACGTCTTGATTCGCAGTTAGTAGTGTCATAGCTTAATGAATTGTATCGTATTAGGGATATGACATTATTACGAATATTCTTACGTGTGAGATTGTTAGAATGGCAATTTGACAACATAACATACATACATGTTCCAATAATTTTCAATCAAGTTGTTGACTCATATGCTAACTATGTGTTAGATTGGCATTTGTTTCATAGACCATAAGCACATCACAAACATACATTTTTACACACATGTAAATAAATAAAATTGATCATCATAAAAGTTTTTCATTAAACATCCAAAATGTGACGTCATAATACATAAGTGTCATAATACAAAAATGGGGCTTTCGAGCCACCAAAATATAATACACGGTAGTACAAAAATGAAACACTCTCAGGACTCTAAGCCTATGGAGGAGGAGGGGGGTTCTAATCGTGGTAGCACACCATGGTTCTAGCTAGTCATCGAAATAACTGAACCCATGCTCATGGTACACCAACCACCTGATGCTGCATGGCCTCAGGCAAGTCCTCAACTTCCACCATGGGTACCCAGTGTGTCAATCGTACAAAGTTTGTGTGGATGCTTTGGAGCATCCGCTCTACATCCACACCCATGATATCATCTCCTCTTCCCCTTCATCTATGAAAAGGGAAGCCGTCAGACTGCCATCTACATACAATATGATAGATTGTCACTATGTGTCGTCACACCAAAACACGTCTTTTGAGTCTATATATCAAAAAACACAAAAAACTTAATAATTCAAAAAACTTTAAAAATAGGGTTTGGGATTCATTACCAATATCACCGTATGATACTCTTGGTGGTAGGGTCATGTTGGGATCTCCCTGAAAATCTATCCCCTCATAGGGATAATCATTGATGGAAACAATTTGCCACCACCGCCATGGAAAGAAGTCAGTTGGGTAGCGGTTAGACACCCTACCTCCACCCAGTCTGCGCATAGCATCTTCCCAACATCGTTGGGCCGTATCTCAAACCCCATGACAAGGAACATCAACTCTAAGTATTAGCCCCGGAACACACTCAAAGAAGAACCTGCTCAGTATACTACCGAAACCGAAGGTTCATACCCTACCCATCTTGCAGTCACTGAGCTATCGCTTCATGTTACTCAACAACGCAGTGCTCCAGTCATACATTGTAGGTGTCATGCACTCCACTGCACAAAAAATCAATGGTCGTGAGGTCTGGTGGAGTGATTCTAGACCAGCTATCCTGCTGAGTGCCAATAGTATGGCCTTCAGTCCTAGCACCTGGATGGAGTTTGTTGGGATTTGACTCCCAACATTTTCTGTGTCTGGAAAATAGTATACTGCAATGTACTCATCAATGGTCAAGTCACCTTTGGGACCGCGAGAGCGTAGGTTCACCACCTCTCCCCGTCGGGACAATCTAGTAATGAAATATATGTCCTCCACCTCTATAGTGATGGACATCCCATCGATATGAAAGGAATCTGAGCATAGATCCCAGTAATGTACTAGCATATGCAGGATTCTTGGTTTTGCCTTCAGGCTGCCAAGACACCAAAACTTGTATAGTCCACATGCACGTAGAGCTTGTTGAGCCATCAAATCACCCTGAAAATCCTCTTCTACATCTCCATGTTCCCTCTCCCTCCATTCTAGAACCATATTGCACATAAAAAATAATTTTTTGGTCAAAATATACCTTAAAAAACCATGTGCGTGGCCACATACATGACTGCTTTCAAAACAGCGACATATCTATGCGGGTTTAGGAGGTTTTTCCACGTATAGCCATCCCTATACATGGAAAAATCCCCGATTTATGTGTGGGCCAAAATGACCAATTTAAACTGGCCAAAAATTCAAATTTGACCATGGAAATTGAAAAATTTGCATGAAAATGGAAGAGGAGGACATGAGAAGTTACCTAGAACAAACGGTGTCGAATTTCACTGGATGAAGCTCTCGGAATTCGCGTTTGAAGTTCGGAGCTCAAATGGGTAAAAATTTCAAATGATATGTAATTTTTGAATTTTTTACTATTTATTTTCAAAATTTTGAAATTTTTGAAAATTTTTACCCCCTTTCTATAGTTTTGGACCGTTTCGGACCATTTCGGACCATTTTGGACTAATCTGATGATGTAGGAGTCTCTTTTGAGCGCCATTTCGACCATTATTTTGACCCGTTCGTGTCTCTCTCAGGTATTATGTCTAAACTGGCATATAGGTTAGATTTCACATTCGTGTGCACTTTGCATGATCTTATGACCGTTTCATTATAACCTTAGGTATGAACCCATTCTATCTTGTCACAGAACCTTCTTGTTGTTTTAGAAGTGATATGATGTGAACGGTAGAGCTTGACCATACATGGGTTCCGTAGTTAGCTCCTTTGTTGCATTTGGTTCCCATGCCGACATTTTTTCCTTTAGGGTGTGGGAGTCCTTTGTATAGTATCGCAATGTCCTTGCACAAGAGCCTCATACTCCTCTTGATCTTTTTGCTGGCCTTTGTCCCCAGGATTCCCTTATGTCAAGCTGTAATTGCATTATCATGAGTTTTTCTTACCTTATTGAGCGTTATGATAGCTTCCCTGACTTTGATTATCAGTGATAAAGCCCAATCTTGTCTCATGTCTAGCCATGCAGAGCCATTTCATATATCCTTTTCAACTTGATTCCCCATTTTTACCGGGAGGGGACTTTCCCCCGAGTGTCGTTATTCCACACATGTGTCCATGCATTGAGCATAGGTATGTTCGGCTACTTGGAACTATTTTGTTTTCCCATTGACACTCATCTCCTCCTAGTCTGTAACTATAAAGCACTTTTATTATTTTTCAAGCTTTTCAAAATATTTGAAAAAGTCCAAAAAAAAAAGAAACCAAAAATCAAGACAAGAAAAAATGTTATCTTTGGCAATAGTCGAGTCGTGTCGCCTTTGAACGGAGCACTATATATCACATCCATTGGTTGGGTTAATAGTTTGACTTTAGGAGCTATATTTGTTTCTCTGAGTTTATCTCCACCGACTAGTTAAGCTTCCAGTCCCTATGGATCCTTTGTCAATGCTTCCTATGTCACAGAGATGTCCTAGTTTTGTATATCGAGTCTATGCTTCCTACATTCAGTCACTATTTTCCTTTATTCTCTTGTTTGAAGGAAGTTGAAACCTGAGTCTACCATTCCTCAGTTCTATTGACTTTGCATGTCAACCATTCCCGGTACTGATACTGGTTCATGCACTTTATGATCAAGTCCTTCCACATTATACAGCCCTACAGAGTACCTCATGTTGGATGATGAGGGATGCATTAATGCACTCCTTCCAACGGATTTCATCCCATCGACTTCATATCAGTTATTCTAGGATAGGAATCTAGAGTCATTTTTTAGTGCCTTGAGACTTGTATTCATCAGTGGCAGGTTCTTTCACCATTGACAGTTTTGGGAATACATCAATGTCCCCTGGTCGATGGATCCTCTCAAGTGTTTGACCTCAACACATTTATTCACACTTGTTAGTTTGCACTCTAGTACATTGATTCCCATTTTCATTATCGGTGGGTGATCTCATGTCTATTAACGGTATACATCAATGAACGGTAATCAAACAATGGACTACTATGTTCGACCTCAACACCTCTATTTGCATAGTAGGACATGTAATTGTATCGGATTGTGTCGAAGACCTTCCAGATTGGTGGCATTTTATATATGCTACCTCCTTGATCATGCTAGTGTTCATGAGATTTCAGCTCTCGTGAATTGATTCCAGTGTATGTCAGATATTTTCATCCATTATGGAGATCTTGATCCATTATATATCTTCATCCATCATGGATATCATGATCCTTTGTATATCTTCATCATGGAGATTCTAATATATCTATATTGTACATGGCGATGACCACACATGTCATATTTTGTATCATGTCTATTCATGGCTATTGTACTCTTATGTATCCGGGACTGCTATATCTACTTGTAGTTATGTGCAGAGTTTGATCATTGTATTGTACTATTGCATGGCTGGTTCTTCCACCTGTTTATTCATCACTCCACTTCTGGGATGGACTTATAATTTATTTCGGCCATCGTATTACCCCTCTAACCTCACACATAAGCGGCATCTATTACAGTTGATTTTACCACACATGGTGGATCACACCTTTATGGCCTTCCTTGTCCCTTTGCAGACTCTTTAGACCCCATGGACCATTTTTGTACCTTTGATGTTTCTAAGATCATCCCTAAAAATATGTATTATTTGCTATATGCAACTTTTAAGCCTATTCTCGCGTATATACATGGATTTGACCCTTAAACCCGCGTACATCGGGATGTGTCCAAAAGGCCAAATAGTTTTGGAGTTTTCCTTGATGTGGATCTGAATCACTTGTCTCTTGGCCTTCCATATGCCTTGAGATCACTCAGAGTTGACCTTCCATTACCCCATTGAAGCACTATGTAAGGAACACTTTGGATACATTGAATAAAGAGGAATTGAAGAGCAAGAAAATTATAGTCCATTGTTGCCAGAGCTTATACTTGAGTCTACATCCCTTTGTCCCTTGGAGCACTTTGTGTTCTTCCCAAGATTTCCTTTGCTTGTGAGCTTGCTATCGAGAGATGGAGGATTGAAGTGGTGGAGGCCCAGGTGGAGGACTCTATTTCTTCTATTCGTAGACGTGTTGACAGAGGTTGTCACTATTGTAATCTCTTATTTATATTAATAGAAATATATTTTCCTGTCCAATAATGTGTATTAAATGAGTATTGAATCCATGGATTCTTTTAAATGCTTATATGTTATTGATTATATACACTAGAGTAGCTCTAACACAATTATATAGCATGCTTGTCTTGTTTGCTGAATGTTGAGAAAGCAAATTATCAATTCAAGCAAGAGTGGAAAAGCTCAACGGGGATCTACATCAACCATCCGGAATAAGGTATGTTTCGAGATCCTTTAGTGTTAGATGTTTGGTTTCTCTTGCATATAGGAAAGGATTGATCTCTATGGTTACCCTGTCTGTTGTGGTACCCCAAGCCATAGGAAGTTTTCTCCGTAACACATCCATTCATCAGGAATATATACCATTGATGTTCTATGTGGTGGAATGTATGAGGCCCACCATTTATGATTGGAGTATCTCATTGTTGGGAAACATGAAAAAACATTTGACAGACTACAAGATGGGAATAGTAAAAAACTTTGGATTTGCAAGCATATTGAGTACCTTTTTCTTTGAGAATGTACTAGGGCTAAGCCCAAGAGTGGAGATCACTCCTCATGGTGCTCGGGATCCATCTCAGCTTTGTTGGGCGAATCTGATGCAGAGACTAGTAGGGGGATGAGTGGCCAACCCCTACCCAGTAGAATTCTTCCTTTGGTGGCACAGGAAGATCATAGACATAGATGACTACACCTATGAGAGGATAGAATTCCATGGTGAACCTGATATTCCCATTCCATCGTGATCCACATACGGAGACATAGGTAACAATCCCGACCCTATCTTGTTTTTGAATTATTAAATGTTTTTGTCTTTTTTGATATAGTGAAATAAAAAAGACATGTTTTTGTGTGATGACATATATTGATACTTGGTCATATATATGCAGATGTTGGACCTATATGTCCATACAGTTTCCCTTGAAATCATTGAAGGGGTAGGGGTGATGACATCATAGGTGTGGATGCCGAGGGCACGCTCAAAACATCCATACGAACTTCATTCGGCTGACACACAGAGTGCCCATGGCACAAGTCAAGGACTTTCCTAAGCCTATATAGCGAGAGGTGGTGGGTGTACCACATGCATGGGTTCACTTATTTCGATAGCTATCTAGAGTTGTCATGTGTTATCATGATCAGAAGCCTCCACATGCTTAGAGGCTTAGGAGTACTTTTTATTGTATTCATCGTGTAGTATATTTTGGTGGCTCGAAAGCCCCATTTTTGTATTATGACATCACTTTTTGGACTATATTTTAATGAAAAATACTTATGATGATCGGTTATTTATATTTACATGTGTAAATGTGTTGTGAATGATTCATTGTCTATGTATCAAATGCCAATCTAGTACGTAATTTGCATATGAATCAACAACTTTATTATAATTTCTTGGAATGTGAATGTATGTAATGTTCTCAAATTGTCGTTCTAACAATTTTACTCTCAAGAATCTTCGTAATAAAGTCATATCTCTAACACGATACATTCCATTTAACTGTAATACCACTAACTTCGATTCAAGACATACCTCGAGAGACCGAATACCATGTGAGATGACATCACGTAATAACACAATCACAACACTATATTCAACAATATTGTTCGATGAAGTTCGTAGACATACACCTTCTGAAGACAACACTTGACCCATATGAGTATAAATCACCCAAGCAGTTGAAGCTGCGTTTTGAGTGTGGTGGATGGAACCATCAATGAATCCTACATATACTGAAGACTCTATCAACATCTAGCACAACAAACGAAAGAAATTCAACCAACTCAATCAACACAAGGGAACCAAAAATAAGCTATGCAACTGTATAATAATATACAAAGTATCAGCCCTTGCTGAGAATTACACATAGTATTTTTTGAGATAGAGCCCGTTTCTAATTTTCGCCAAGGACGTCCCTTCATAATTGACTAGATTTTAAGCACATTTCTAACACTCTCTTAACCATGTAAGTCCCATGCCACATAGGTTTAAACTTCCCCGCCCCTAATGGTTCACTATCTTGGTCCCACAAGAGGACTAATTCACCTTCACTAAACTTCCAGGAACGGACTAACTTATCGTACTGGTATTTAACACAACACTTATTAACCTCAAGAGCCATTAAAGTGTGCCGACGTTGCTCATCAAGTTTCTCTAAGTGGACCAAAATTTTCTCTAATATAGAAGTATCTAGTAAAAGTTCCACGACTAGCTTCAAAGAAGGTATTTCGCATTAAATATGTAAAATTGACTCCACCCCATGCACCAACTAAGATGGGGAAAAAACATTGGCAGTATTTATCACGGTTCGATAGTTCTACAAAGCAGTATATAACATGATATGCCGATTGGTCTTTATTTGTGTGATGGCTCATTGGAGAATGGACTTAAGTGACTTATTCACTGCTTCAACCTGTCCATTCGCTTGACGATAGTAAAAAGAGGAGTGCTCTTGCTTATACCCTAACTTCAAAGACAACTCAACCATCATATTATTTTGAAAGTACCTTCCATGGTCAGTGACAAGCTCCTTCGAGATACCAAACCGGGTGATAATCTGATTGAATACGAAATGTGAGGTTGTCTCACCGTCGTCTTTGATTGTTTACATAGCCTCTACCCTTTTTGTGAAATAATCAACAACCACTATGATATGATGATGCCCCCCAGCCAAATATGGGTTACAATCCATAAAATAAACCTCCCACTTAGTGAAGGGACCGATAGTGATAATCAAATGTAAAGGGGACGGATGCGAGTGCATGTTCTATGCAAAAACCTAGGAAGGGTTTCACCGTTTGACCTCATTGACACAATCCTTCAAGATCGACGGCCAAAAATAGCCTGCTCTCAAAATATTTTGAGTTGTAGAAATTTGATATAAATGACCACCACACGCACCTCCATTGTATTCATTCAGCATAGACTCAAGCTCCTAATGGGTTAAGCACTGACGCAAAATGGAATCAACCCCATAATGATATAAACTGTCATCAACAATGACGTAATTATTCACTACATGATGTAACTGTCCATGCTCATCTCATGAGAGGTGAGACGAAACCTTCAAAGTTTGAAAATAAATGATAATGTCTCCATACCATGTGTATATAGTCAAAATGAGAAAAATGTGCTCATCAACAAAATATTCCTCATGAACCTCACCTTCATCCAAACTAGGAAAATCAGAAATGAGCTCCGCAAAAATTAACGACTTCTTAAACTTTGTCATAAAAAACTCTAGATCGAATTCTTGGAATATCAAAATCCATTTATTTTATTTCCACCCTATCATCCTTCTGGTGAGGACGAATTGAAATGGATTAATGTGAGCCACAACCAAATTTTGGCAAAGAAGAATGTAATTCCTCAAACGTTGGACCGCATGGACGATAGTTAGGGATAGCTTCTCAACATGAGTATAATGAAGCTCCACATCAATAATGTTTTAGATAAGATAATAGATGACATGCTTCTGGAGCTCTTCATCATCTTTAACCAAGTCCATACCAATCGTCTCTTGAGACGCTGCCACATATATCAAAAAGTCATGGCTATAGTTGGGTGGACTAAGCACAAGGGCTGATGTCAAGGATTTCTTTAAAGCATCGAAAGACTCCTAGGTTCACTCATCTCAGATAAATGGTGTGTATTTCTTCAATAAATGCATGAAACCCTTAGTCAAATCGACAAAATTGACCATGAATCTTCGCAAGAAATTTTCCATCCCTTGAAAACTGTGAATATGTCTAATATTACATGGGGGAGACAATTGAAGTATTGCCTCAACCTTTAAAGGGTCGACTCTAATTCCCTCCTTGGAAATGATGAACCCTATTAAGCGACCTACTCTCACGCAAATTATGCACTTATGAGGATTTAACCGAATTTGATATCGACGACATATTTCGTAAACCAAGAGAAGGTGGTAAGGATGACGCAACCTCAAATGAGAGTGAGAAGCCAAGTCATCAAGATAAACTTCAATTACACTTTTAAGGTCATGAAAAATGAAGGTCACTTCAATTACATTTCCTCATACGACCAAGTGAAAACATCTTGAAATTCTTTAAAGAGATTGGTGTATGCTTCAACCTCATCAGGCGAACAATCCACCCCAATGTACACATTCTCAATCTTGCAAGAGTTAGAGAAATGTTGATAGGTATAGTAGGTGAAAAGTTGGACATATTCCCTTTGGTATACTTACTAGGAGAGCCTAATGGGACCACAGGCCCACCAACTTTCTCACTCTGAATCACCATATAGTCATCACACTGTATGCAATCAAGCTTAGGAAGAAAGTAAGACATATGATGCAACTCTCCCAAAGGTTGTTCTAAACCAGAGATAGCTTCCATAATTCCTTCATCCGTTGGAAAAATGTCATCGAAGCAGTCATGCGAGTGAGATGACGCAACCTCCCAAGAAGGAAATGCATAAAGGTCCTACTCCTCCATCCCCGAAGTGGAAGGAATAGGATCTACAACATGACCAATGACCGGGATAGTAGCTCCTAACGATGCTTTCATACCATAATTATCAGAATATCTCTGATTGATCGTAACAATCCTCCCATCCAAAGGAAAACAAACAACCCAGAAGAGAGAAGACATGACTGCTTACATGTTATAAATCTAGCTACGTCCCAGTAAAAGATTATAGTCAAGGGGCGCATCAACCACCTCAACATTAGAGAAAATTTCAACTCAAAATGGTCCTCCTAAGGAAAATTAATAAAATAATAGTTAAAATAATAAAACAATATTTATTAATTTTGGAGGAAGAAAAGAAAAAACTACTTTTTTGTTCGTATTTTCGACATATCTCCCTATGTTTTTACTCAAATTTCGATTGGGATAGCTCATTGGATGTGGAATTTAATTCCACATCCAACGAGTACCCACTCGGCATACTTTTGAAGGTCCCCTCTAGCCCAAAAACAAGAAATACCTGAAAAAAATGTGATGATGATGTCATCATCACTACGTTTTTTTCAGGTATTTCTTATTTTTGGAGTAGCGGGGCCCATAAAAATTATGCTGAGTGGGTACTCGTTGGATATGGAATTTAATTTTTCATCCAACGAGCTCTCCTGACCGAAATTTGAGTAAAACCACAGGGAGATATGTCGAAAATACGAACAAAAAACGTAGTTTTTTTTATGATACCTATCCCTAAATTTATATTAAAAAATTGTTTAAGAGGTGCTCCCTTTTTGAATTTTAAAGCATTTTGATTGGCTAATACATGATGACATGGAATTTTTATTATTTTTAGAAGGCCCATTTTAAATTGAAATTTCCTTTAATGCCTCGATTTCTACGGTATTCCCCCCCAATTGGACCTCAAGGGAAGGAAGTATACCATGTGGCCAAAAATATCTTCCATCAAATGTAATCAACATGGTTCTAGATTTTGACAACGTAGGAGAACCCAAGCCCTTCCAAAAATCTAAATACATCATGGAAGCTGCAGTGCCTTCATCAATCACTGTGCACTTGATGGTATTGTTCATACACTCTATATGCACTAAAAGAGACACGTGGTAAGGAAAAGGAGGATAGAATCCATGAGTTTCAAATTTAATCATTGTGGAAGGATTCCCATCAACAACCCCAAGAGTAGACAATAAGGATTTCCTTTGTGAAGGGATAGTCTAAAGAACTTCTAAAGCAGACATTGCACAAGGAGTCTGGCCAACATCCTCAATAATTGAATAGTTTTGGAAGGCTCAAGAATTAGGATTGTGCCCCAAATGCTTTAAGAAACCCTTAGGAATGTGAGGTGGAGCTTTAGGATTATAACTATGTTTATCAATACACAAAGGGCTCTCAGGTGGAGCAGGTTCTTTTCCTAGGTAAGGTTGTGATGTACCATAATACTTAGCACGTGTCACAACATTTTTGGAAGACATCATGTTGATGCAACCATGGTCACTTACGGTGTTCAATGGGTTTTGACTCCCACCAAAAGCACTTCCAGGGTCCAGGGTCCTCGAGTACATATTTTGGTTTTATGGTAAAGGATCTGTCAACATAGTTGGGCTCTGTACAATGAAATTTGATGCATATTCCATATGAGGGCACAAGTGAGTGAGGTGATTTTCCCTGCAAATCTTGCACGGGAACTTGACCTTATGTTTAAACTTCTTGTCCACCCCAACATTACTATAGTTCTTATCATCATTAGCATTTCCATTCTTATTCCCACCATTTCAGTTGTTTCTACCTTTCTTCTTATTTCATTCAGCTTGTTGATTACCCTTATGGTTTGACAATTGCACAGAAAGTACATCCATCGTTTGAGTGGGATGAGATGAATCGGTAGCTTGTCCCGATGCAAGATGGTTAATATGTAATTTATTCATTTGATTCGTAACCAAGTCTACAGGTTTGGCACATGCAGATTCAACAATGCCATCGACATGTGGTTGATATTTGAACTAAGGATGGAAATTGGATCGTGGTGCATTCAAAATAATCTCATACAAAATACTAGACTGAGCATAAATCAAGTCTAATTGTTGATATCGAAAGATAGCTTGTTCCTAATTCTGCACTCTGGATGTGGAAACATCCTTCGCTATACAAGGAAATAAAAATTTGAGGAACCACTCCAAAAGAAACTCTGGTGGAATGTGAGCCTTAATCAACCACTTTCATCTACACCACTTTTGAATATGATCAGATATATGGCTGGCGTTATCATGCCGAAACATCGACAAGAGTTTAGTATCAACATCATAACGCACGGGTAGCTAAAAGTGATTAAGAAAGGTCATGGCTAAGTCCTTAAAGGTCCGAAATGTTCCCCCAGGAAATTTTATATGACACTTCGCCGCAGGACCCGTGAGGGTGCATTGAAATAGTCTTAAACAAATAGAGTCGTGATTCAATGAATTCGAAGAGCACCATAGGTGGAAAGTCATAATGTTCTCACCAGGGTCCTCACCAGTATTACCTTTGAATTTTGGAATGTACAAAGGAATATTCAGAGGGACAACCGTCCATGTCATATCATGAGACACCAGATCATTAGTCAATATCGATAAGTCAGGAAAATTTAACGTCATTAGGAAAGGGAGCCTAGGATGTGGCATCTAGTAGCATGCACCATGATAAGACTGGTTCACATAGGTCTGATTGTTGTAAAAACCATGGCCTTGGCCAGTGGGATAGTAGCCTCCTCATGTTTGACCCATAAAAGGGTGTATGGGAACATTGTAATTCGAAATACCTTGAGAGTCGGGTGATACAAAGCCATGTTTATAAGATTGATAAGCAGATTGAGTCCTGAAACCATAAGGTGATGTATAAGGTGGTACATAAGGTGGTACATACTCTGCTGACACATAAGAAGGCACATAGCCTTGTGACAGTACAGTGTGAGCAGACGCAGGAAAAATTGGGCTAATGATAGTACTCCAACCCAAAGGACCATGCGAGTTAGGGGGAGGATGTGTCGTTAAAAATACATTTGAAGGAACATGTGATGAAGACAATGGAATATGGGATGGGATATAACTTTCTTTCCCAATATTCACATGTTTAGGGTTACTTCCATGAATAGGAATACTAGTACTAGGCCTAGGTTGTATGTGTGAGGATCCTCCCATTGCAGGAGTAGAAGGTGAAATATGACTACTACCAAACCTATCTTCTTGGAATGGAATGGGAGTGCCCCAAGGTGTAGCACTAGGGTCAACACCATATCCGACATTGGGTGTTGGACCAGTATCAGTAAGGTTTGGAATGCCATCTCTAAATGGGTCAGTGCTAGAAGGTGTTGGATGAGTCTCACCGCTTGGAATATGTGAAAAATATCGGTGGTCTTATTTTATATAGTCTGGAAATTTTGATAATACATTATGTGACAAACCAACCTAAAAATGATCGGGTTCTTCTGAAATCCCATATAAACTGTCAGGTATAGTCTCCACCCTAGGGGTTGGATAAGGGGGATTCTTTGGGATCTCAACTAAATGACTCATGGTGACATCTATGTGTGAATCAAAGTGAGTATCGATCTTCCTGGACTGTCTGATTCTCTCTCGCAAAGGAGGAGGAGACGTAGAAGGTAGAATACCCACTAAATGATGAGAATGGCGAAGTGTCATGTCCGAATCCACTATGACTCAGCAAAAATAAAAATACTCAACCTAATTACGTACCCTAAAGAAATATAGTGTACACAAAGAACACTCCTAAGAAAATATACATCCAAAATAGAAGAAACCCAAGGGGAAAATATGTGAGCTCCCGAATGCATCAAGTATGCCTCCCCTAGGAGATGATTGAGAATCCCATACACTACAAGTGGAGGTGTGTAACCAATTATAGTGGCCCTCAAGTTCAACGTGTAAAGTGACTGTGCTGTATGACCCCTAGCTACCCAAGACACTCACTGAATAACCTCTACAATTACCCCCTACGATACCTAGGTAAGGAAACTAAGGTCACCCCAATATAAAAAATTCTCATGCAGACAGTCTCAAGAGGGATCTAGCATATGGTCAGGGTAGCAAATCCCAAAGCTCAAAAGCACCAACCAGTACCTCAAAATCCCCCAGATACAAATATGATCCTGGAAATATCTTTGGTGCTCATAGAAAGTGGATAGGGGCTATCCCAACCACAATCGTGTACGTTGCATTGTGCTTAACTCCTGTGTAAGAGGAGCCTCCTGAGAACACTAATTATACCAAGGATTTCACTCTCTCACCTGGACAAGAACCTACTTGTTTCGTTTAGTAGTCTTGGTGAGTTAACTCACAACGAACTATTCCAAGACTCTAAATCCTAATCTTGTTGATGTACCCTAACAAATAAAAATGTGTAATTCATTTTAATTTAAACGTGTATTTTAATGGATGTGATTACTCAAAGAGAAATGACCATGCAACCATTGGTATTATGACTCAGCAGTGAAATAAATGTGCACACCTAACAACAATGCCAAGTGCAATCTTATCTAAATGAGAAAATGAGGTATGCCACTATATGAGATGCATGTTTTTCCTTAAAATTATAATGCAATCATTCGTAAATGAAATCCTGATTATAAATTCAGTAAGCAAACCTAATGCAATGTTGGCTGTGATGGGCAGACCCGGGTTTACTATAATCAACCAACAACACCCCTAGCTCACTGGCCCTTTCAGCGACAGACCGCAAAGCGGCTTGAAGTATCACCCGAAGTGACTCTAATGGGTTGGCCAAGGACTCAAGTGTCTTGGCCCAGGTTCTGTGGCGATCCTACTTGCGACTCACAGCTCTTCTAGCTGCAGGGTCTCTTTCTTTGCGCGTCACATGACCTTCTGCTTATGTCGCACGATCTCCTCGTCTCGCAGATCTTCTAGCCACGAGATATTCCTTTATACCGCCATGCGGTCCTTCTCTATGTTTCGCACTTTCCCTAACTCGTGATATCTCCGGCCTTATCGCATCGCCGCGCACCGTGCGACACGCAGCTCCTGCGCAATGCTAAGTCCTCAACCAGCGGTATCGTGCACCGTAGCTCCTCTACCGGTGCGGTATCACCTCTCTGTGATATCCTACCTCTGCGGTTTAGCACACTTAGCATTGCTCGTGTCGATGTGAAAGACTTAACATACAAGGCTATTCGATACTGCAATAGTGACTGTTTCACGCAAAGCATAAATGAACTATATACAAAATGCCAAAGACTTTGACTTATGTTTATCCTTCTATATTGCTGTGAACTGATTAACACATTCATTCATTAAACTGTAAACAAAGTCCATGAAATGACTGAGAAATGCGTAAGTAAACATAACAAATAATCCAATCACATAACACTTGATTTTAACGTGGTTCACCTCCAGGATGGAAGTTACGTCCACAGAACTGTGTTTTTCTTATAGCTCAGGGGAAGGTAAAACACAGTTCTGCTGCACCGCATATGCAACTCAATATCTTCTCTCTTATATCTCTTTTCTCTCTATATTTCTCTCCTACAATATACTCTTCCCTCTCTGCCAATCCCTGCAGATCGTTACATGCATACTCTATAAGCCAGCTACTGGTTACAGTAAGATTTCTACCGCTAATAACAGAACCAGAGCTAGGCTTTTACAACAGTCTAATAGTCTACAAAACACTACTAACAACTGAATGAACCAACTAACTGACCAACCCTTTTACAATACAAAATATATCCCTTTATAGGCAGCCCAAAGGTCTCGCCATTACAACACTGTGGGCCTGTCCCAACAGTAACCCAAAACCCTAACTAGTGACAGTCGGCCATATCTGTACTTGAGGTAGCCACTTTCCGTCACACCACAGCTCTCTACAGTCTTCCATGCTTCTCGGCACTGATCATGGGTACTATGCACCGCTTCTCTTTTCTATCCTTCGTCTTCAATGCTTCAGCCTCGTTGCTCCTTCTCCTTTATGAGGGTCGCTGAGCCCTCCTATCTTCTGCCGCTGCCTTCAATGCAGTGGGTGAGCTCTCTCTTCTCGGCTGCTCAGGTACCATTGCCTTTCTTGACTTCTCTATCTAAAAAGTCATGGTTTCCGGCTCTGCTCTGCAGCTGGAAACGTGCTATGGCGTCGTAGCTCTATCTTATCTTCTTTCCACCAAAACTTATCTCTCCGCTAAACTAGCAGCTTCTTCTGTAGCTGCGGGACCCTGCTCCAACATGCAAGTACCATGCAAGTGCAAAAATGCAACAATGCATAAATATGCAAAAAATAAAATATTTTTGTATTTTTGAAATACATGAGATATAAAAGAAACAAAAGACTCTACAACTCTTAGACCCTGCAACTACTCATAGAAACGAAGCAAGCAAGGCACCAAGATAAAAGAGACCTATTGCACTAATCCCAAAACAATAAAGGAAAAAGATGACAAGAACAACATCTAATCAAAAAAAAATAAAAAAGGGTCTCTGGTTAGAAATAGAGGCAGTATACAGACACCAACAACATCCAAGAAGACTTAACAACATTCAAAACTCACCCAAGAACTTCCAATCATCCAAATAAAGCTCAAAATAGAGGCATACACAACTGTTCGTAGAAAACCTACGTACCTACATGAGAATTCAGAAGAAAACTGTGTGTATACGCAATTATGAAGTAAAAACTTGAGTACATTAAGAAAAAGAGGGTAAAATGATAAGCCAAGACAAAAATTACTTCAAACAGACACCAAAGGGTAAACCTGCTTCTAGACCCGACAAAGAAACTCAGAGAATAGAGAGAAATTCAAGCACATTGTGCACCCAATCCTCAAAGAAAAAACAAGGAACCTCCCCAGTGGAGTCGTCAATTCTGTTACGGAGAGAAACTTCCTATGGCTTTAGGTGTGCCACAATAGACTGAATGACACAAGAAATCAATCATTTCCAATATGCAAGAGTAATAAAGACATTTAACACTAAGGGATATGAATCGTACCTTATTCCAGATGGTTTATGTAGATCCATGTTGAGCTTTTCCAACACTCTTGCATTCAAAATTTTCTCTCAACAAGAGTAAACAAGACAAGCATGTTATATATTCAAGTGTTAGGTCTACTCTAACATATATAATCAATCATGTATAAGAAAATAAATACATGCATGGATACAATATTCATTTTATTCACATGTATTGGATAGGAAATGGATATTTCTATTAATAAAAAAAGAGATAGAATAGTGACAACCTCTGCTGGCACATCTTCGAACGCGAGAAATCGAGTCCTCCACCTGGGCCTCCTGTTGCCGCCTTTTCACACACCTGGATCACGTGGCATAAATCTTCAAGCCACTCGGTGTGTCCTTGGGGGCAAGTCTCGAGTCAAGGCTGTCACCTTGTTCTTGAATCCTCCGTTTAGGCTCAACTCCTAACGAAGCCAAGGGGGGTAGACCCTATTAAGTTACTAAGGATGATTTCTTAGTGTGGTGAAGTTAAACTGAATCAGTTATTTAGGAGTTTGAAGATTTTAACTATAAACAATCAAGATGACAAGATACGAAGATACACACGAAAGCACAAAGTTGATACACAATATATATATGAAGCAGAAAAGACCAGTGCCTTAAAAATGGAGTCAAAAGAGATCAGTGTGCTTGCATGTGTTTGGAATAAATGTTTTGCGATTGCATCTTGGTATGTTTTAAGTTAAAATTGGAGTGTGAGTTGTTTAAATTAGGCTTTAAGGGGGACTCCAGATATACTCGAGAGTACTTGGAGTATGTCCAAAACAAAGCCTATACGGCTACCCGCAAGGAATATGTGGGCTGAAATGGAGTCTCTGGGGCTATTTTCGTAACACACCCATTAGGGTGTGACAGAGATCGGCACCCCGAGGTCACTTTTCAGTAGGTTCCCACTTCCTTTGGGTATTTTGCCACCGTAAAGGTTTGATCGAGGTGTTGGATTTTCACCTGATGGTTTGTTAATTGGGGAAGGTGAGTCCTAATTATGCTATTCACCCAAGTGCTTTTGATACAGCTTGACTAATCGGACGAACTGCAGCCAAGTGCAGAGCATACACACTGGAGTCTTGTAAATTTTAATAATTTTTAAAAGATGTGTTCTTGCTTAAAAGAAAAGCCTCCAAGAACCTCTTTCGATCCAAGTGGATCTCAATAGGGGAATCAAGGAGGGGTAAATTTTAAAATTCTTATAAACAAAAGATGAGAAAATAACACAACTACACAAATGCGGTTTTCTGATTAATCCTACCACGAATCTCTTTCCCCTTGCGGGTCACTCGGGAAATCGTGGGGTAAGTATTATGATTACTTTTGAAAATAAGATATGGAATATGGAATTAAAAACAAGATCAAATATACTACCCTACCAATCAGATAAATTCTAGTAAAAGGAAATAAGCAGAAAAAGATGAAAAAGGCACCGACGCGAATCCCCCCAGGGGGGATGGGGAATGGGCTCGAAAGAGCCTATTCAAAGGATGATTTTATTACAGAGATTACAATATCAAAGCACTGATAAAATAGAGTTTTATTTTTCCTTATACAGGCTGAAACCAAGATATTACAGTTTATGCAAAACAATTACAAATTATGTGACAAAGGAGAGCCCCCTGGGGGGATTTGAGCACTTCAAAAGCCACTTTGGACAGCAGATTATTTTATTCTCTGTCATACCTGATAAATGTAATTGAATGAATTAGAATAAAAAATTCTCCAAATCACTTTAAGAGTGCCTTTGGGTCAGCCTACTTTATCTCAAAAAATTAATGAAATTAAACTAGTTAAACCGACGAAAAGGGAACCAAGGAAAGCAATATTTCCTTGGGATATTGGCCTGCTGTTTGTGCAGCCAATTAATAGCACTGATATTTCAGAATATTGAAATTATTGAAAAGCAAATGAAACTACCTTAACAGCAAGCTATGAATTTTTCAATAAACTACTTGCGAAACTAAGGCAATTTTAGCTAGATCTCTTGAATTTGAAATTTATGTGCACAATGAAGCTAAGATATAGAAAATTGAAGGGATATTGATAATTAGATATATGTATGCTTTTATTTATGAGATATATCAGATTTAAAAATAGACCTTAAAGTAACCAGTTTGAGGAAAGTTTAATAATTTTAAAGGAGAGAAAGGGGAAGAAAGGTGCTTGTTTTTGAAGCAGATCTGCAGAGGGACCTTGGGAGAGAAGCATCGAGGGGCACGATCTTAGCAATATCTGCTGGAAATCAATGGAATCAAACCTGAACCATATATCTTCTAGCTACGGCAAACCTATAAGCTACAACACAATTCCTGCATACAGAACTATCATATCTGAAGATACATATGAGAAAGGGATGATACAGTATGCAAATAACCTTATTTACCATACAGGTATTAACTCATTCAAACATATGCAGAAAATAGAAATTAAGTAAGCTTACTTACAATGATCTATCCTTATGATCTAAGAAACCATTCAGGAAGACAATAATTAAGTGCAAAAAACTGGAAAAATAGCAGTTTCACCTCGATTGCAGCAAGACAATGACAATCCACACATGAAAGATACTCCACAATTGAGCCTCCAAATCTTTTCTTTATTCAACAAAATAAGATCAGTACACAGTTACAATGGCAAGCCCTTCAGTCCAGCTCTAACTAGCTTGGAAGAGGAGGTTGTGCCTTTATTTATACAATTTACAGGCCATCTAGCCCAGGGGGGGTGCAATTACTCATGGAATCAAGTGAAATCAACTGATGGAGAGTCCATCAATGCCTGATCTATGTCTAGCTGAGCCAGATCTGAGTCTCACTGAGTGCAACTGTCAATCGGGGGGCTGATCTGACTGACACCTCAACCTGTTGACTGAAGAATCCACCAAAAATCATCCAGTTGAGCCAAAAACGTGTTGAAGAGAGGGAGGGAGAAATTCCCCATAAAGGATGCTCAAGATCAACTCTGGATCTGATTTGATCACCTCCTTCAGTCAAGGATTTGTCAGATCCAGTCAATCTGCTTCAGATCTAACTGATTTCAATCAAATCGACCGAGAATCCATTGATTTATTGATTTTGGATTTGCTCCATTATTCATCAATTTATTAATTAAAATAATCAATAATTGATTTTTGGGGCTTTCTGACCTGAGTGATAGAAAATCACTCAAAACTAGGAAATAGTGGGTCCATGGGTTTACATGGTGCTCTTAGCTTGAAAATGGGCACCTAAATGACTGAAACCGATTATTTGGCCCACTTTTATTACAAAATCAATTTTTCCAATTAAACTATTAAAAAATAGCCTAAGTTTTGGAAAAAATAAATTTTAATAAAATACACTGAAAAAACTAAAAAATTGAAAAATTGAAAAACACCTAGGAGGACTTAGACATGTTCATATGACTCAAAAATGATGTCTAGCATGTTTATACATTGACACATAGACTCTAATAACCTCAATAGGCCTAAATGCCAAGCCGACCACCCCAACTTTGGAGGTATGGAGTGAAAAACTCAGAAATTATCAGTCGTTTGTTCAACAACCAATAATAACCAAGGGAAAAAACACCCTGGGCTGATCGGATTGACAAATGAAGTCTAAGAGACCGAGTCTTTTACAGACACTATCATGCTAGAACATTTATTACAATTCCCCCATGGGGTATGAACATGTGATATGATACAACAAGCACTTCCCAGAAGTACTTCCAAAGGTCTCTTTGAAGTCCGAACAAGTCAACCCTGTCCGGTTCACCAGGCTCACTTCATAACAACCACTAAGTACAACTTAGGTGGTAACACCTCCACCACTTCAATCCTCCATCTCACCATGGAAAGCTTACAAAGAAAAGGAAAGGTTGGGAATAACAACACTGTGTGCTCCAAAGGGACAAAGCGATGCATAATTAAGCGTAAACAAGTGATCCAACAATGGACTATAGTTTCCTTGCTCTCCAATTTATCCTCCTTCAATGTATCCAAGAAGCTCAATATATAGCACTCCAAATAGGCAATGGAGGTTTGAGTCCAAGAGTTCTCAAGGCATATGGAAGGCCAAGATTCACGTTATTTGGGACTCTATGAGGAAAACTCCAAAAAAATTTGGCTTTATGCACATTTCCCGATGTATGCAAGTTTTGTCTCAAAAGCTGTGTTTACACTCGAGTATAGCTTTAAAAGTCATGTATACATATAAAGAGGTTATTTTGGGGACTTTCTTGGAACATCAAAGTATAATATGGGAAAAGGGGGTCCAAGGAGTCTGTAGAGGGACATGGAAGGCCATAAATTTATGATCAACCAGGTGTGGTAAAATCAGGTACAACAATTTCATCTCTTTTAGGTTATTTTTATCTATGTGGTAAGTCTTTTTGTAGAATTAGGGTTTTCTCTTTGTTATTTCCCCCCACCCCCTTTTCTTGGCATGACTTTTTGGCACATGTTTTTGGTCATCCTTTGTTAGTGATATTTGTTTGAATCCAGGATATTATTTGTCTTTGTTTCCTTCTTGTCTTGTTGGTTAAATTCACCCTGCCAAAGTAGTTGACTTGTCTCTTATGCAAGCCTCCCTTCCAAGTAGGGTTTATACTGACTTTAGGTAATTCTAGGGTCTGTCTGGTGGGTATATAGCAGGAATCCTTTTTCTATGCTTTTGTTATCTATATACATTAGTTTGTAGGATTTTTTTTCTTTTGAATTTATAAAAGAAAAGTAAAAATAACATATAGTTGTTTTATATGCATGTATATTAGTGTTTTGGTCTTAAATTCACTACATGTCACTGTTCTTGAAACAATAAAAATAAGTTGTTTCTTTCATGGATTTCAACTTTCAGTTTGAAAATTAAAGAGAAGTAGGTCTTCTTTTTCATTTCATTTCTCTTTTTCTTAGTCATTTTGTTTTGACATTGATTCAAAACACAATTGGTTTCACCCTCGCCTCCCTTTGAGTAATCAACCCTTTAAAATGAACGTTTCATATCTAAAATATGTTAGTCATCATTGTTTTTAGGGATGACACACACTAGTCTAGGATAGCGTTTTGGGTTAGGAATATCTTAATTTCCCAAAACGTCAAACTCAAGCATACTGGCCTATCAGTTAGGAAATCCAACTTCACAAAGTTAGACACCGAAAAGCTCCTCTAGCATAGGATTCAAGCACGAGGTCATGCGATACTGATCACGTGGATATACCCCTCCTATACCTAGTAGAGAATACACCATAGTTATTGCATGTTTGGGGACTTAACTCGATACCTCCTTCCAGCCCTGTGTGGTGCTTGGTACTATTTAGGTTTTGGGATTAGCTACCTTGCCCATATGCATCGACTGGACTGACGAATGTTCCTCCAGAATTTCTTTGTGATTTTGGTAGCCTTCGTATCTTGTCTGCTATGTTCTTACACAGGTGGCAGTGGAAGGTTATTTCTATTGCTTCTAGGGTAGACTTGGAAGGTAACCTCAGTTGACATTTTGGGAGGGAAGTTGGTTGATTCCATTGCTTACACCGATAAAACCCATCATGATATGCCAAGTAAATACTCTCTGACCTTCACCAGTTTTTTTTGGGCCCTAATCATCCCAAAATTTCCTTTGGAAGGTACCTTTATTTTCTTGGTTTGATACTTAGGTATTTTTTGCTAGTGGTGTGTTCTTTGTATTGTTGGTTTCCTTTCAACCTCAAAATCTATATTCTTGTTTGAAACTATGGCTAATACCCCTATGGACACTAACCAAGATATCCCCATGTTGGTATATCCTTGTACTTTTCCTCTTATCGAGAATTTTGGTGTCCATTTCATGGCCACTTTGAATCTACCTGGATACACCCTAGGGATATCAGTTTGGTTTTTTTCCACTCTAGATGTCTTGAATGCTTTTGATTCTTCTCAAGTAAGTGCTTTATATAAATGGAATCAAAACAATGCTTCCTAGTCTCTTGTAGAATCCTCTCCTCCTCCTTCTACCTTATGTGGTGAAAGTTCTTATACTAGTAATCGACATTCTAGAAGGAGTAAAACAAGGAAGAATGGGAAGAAGACTCGAAGGCAAGGGGCCACCTCTTCAACCTATGTAAGTCATATTCAACCCAACCACCCAGCCTCTATACGTCATCTTGGGGGAACCTATCCAACCTTTGCAATCCATGTGGATCTAAGCACTCAACCTATGCAAGTCAATTTGATCCTCGTTACCCAGCCTCTGCAGGACATTCTGGGAGACCTTCCTCAACCTATGCAAGTCAAGTTGATCCTAAACACCCAATCTTTGCAGGTCATGCTGGGGTCACTCATCCAACCTCTGTAGGTCATCTTGGATCTATTCATCCAAACTCTGCAAGTTATGTTGGACCCAAACACCTATCCTCTGCAGGTCATGATGGGAGAAACCACCCAACCTTTGTAGGTAATGCTGGGGGCACACACTCAACCTATGTGAAGCATGCTGATCCTAACCACTAATATTCTACGGGTCATGCTAGTGGAACCCTTCCAATATCTATAGGTCATGTTGGACCTAGTCACTTAGCCTTTGGTGTTAATTTTTAGGATCAATTTGAATTGCAGAGGTTGAGGAAGGTCTCCAAGCATGACCTATAGAGGCTCGGTAAACTTGAATTGCATAGGTTGAGTGCTTAGATACAACATGACTTGTAGAGGTTGGATAGGTGACCCCACCATGACTTCCATAGGTTGGGTGGTTGGGTTCAACATGACCTATAGAGGTTCAACATGACATGTAGAGTTTCAATGTGACTTGCATATCTCAAAAGGTATATGAGTCAGGAACAATGGATACCTATTCTTGATTGTGTCTTTCTTCAGTTTTCTATAATCCACGCACAACCTCACTGTGTCGACTTTATTCCTTAAAAATAGCATTGGAGATACCAAGGGTGAAATGTTAGGGAATATATATCCCTTCTTTAACAACTTTTCCAGTTGCATTTGCAATTCTTTTAGTTATGGGGTGATTCTCTGAGGATATTTTGATGCTATCACAACTCTAGGAATCAAATCAACTATAAAGACAATGTCTCATTTATGTGGTAACCCAAGTACTTCTTGGAACACATCTTGAAAATTCCTTTAGCACTAGAATTCCTTTAATGTGTGGATCCATATATGTTGGTATCTACTCGACATGGATTGCATGCAATTGGCATCCCTTTCTGAGATACTTCTTTATCTAAACAACTGAGATCTGCCTTATTGAAATCGACCTTGAAGTAAATTTAATTTGAACTATAATTCCATCGTCATTTAGGAATGTGACGATCTTTTTACAATAATAAAGAATAGCATGATGCAATTCCATCCATTCCATTCCAATCAAAACTTCATATGAGCCTATAGAAATAACATCCAAATCAGAGTTGGTTTGTAATCCATTCATTTTAAAACAACAATCTTCTTTAACCACTGAAGTAATGTTCCTTCTCATTCATATAGATAACTACACCATTCTATTATTAGGAAATTTACTGCTCACTAACTGGCATATTTCCACAATATTAGTATTTTCATAATTGTAAGAAGCTCCAGAATCAATTAGAATTGAAATTGACATTTCATTTAATTTACCTTGAATTTCAATCATTGATGGCTAGTGGTTTTCTTGGTGATTTTCCAAGGTTGCATATATACGAGGAATGATTCTAGAAAAATATCCCATTGTAGATTATTCTTACATATTATACATATTAGCATCTCTATATTTCCTCTTAGGAATTTTATTGAGGTAGTGGTCTCCTCCACATTTACAACATTTAATTGGAAATGTTTCCTTTTGTCCTATAGATTCGGTCATCCTTGACTCATCTTTCAGAGTAAGTTGTTTGAAATAATTATATTGATAATTTCTAACATAAATAGTTTTAAACCCATTCTAACTCTTGCAGAAATAATACATAAATTCTATGAGAAATGATTATAATAAGAAGCACAATAAATAGATCTTGCTACTAAGAATTTTCACAAGCATACACAGGAAAAATAGAGAGAAGAAAAGAGATTGAATCACATGAATGAAGAGATGAATATTGCTGTGTATCCTTCCATTGAATAATTCTGAATAATAGTGTACATAAATAGTACATCCCTCATAGGAAAATCGATTTGTATGGAGACAACTCATAAAGCTAAAAAAGGATGACTTACCAAAATATAGCAAACCCCCATATGTGGATAAAGAACTTCCAAAATCTATCAAGGACCTCATGAATTGGAAAAATCATGAGTGATTTTTCAAGGAGATGTAAAAAACATGCTAATCCTATAAAATGGAGGAAAAGTCATGAAGGATGGGTTGGCAACAGAAGGACCCAGTTTCCTAGTTTGACTAGCTTTACCATATCCATAGAAAAGTAGGGAAAACAGAATAAAGTAGAATCTACTGTAAAGTTTTGTATACTAATTTTGGATGGTCAAAAGGTGTTCAATATCAACCCATAATTATAAATAAATCATTCCTAGGATATATATGGCATGTATTGACTTTAAGGTGCAAGTGGATGCCAACTAATTAAGCTAGTGGGTGAATAATTAATCAAATAATGATTAATTATTTTATCCTAAGTTATGAGTGGGTTTAATATATTCCAAAAACCCCCTATAATTCTTAATTTATGATGGTATGACAAAAAAATATAGATGCATATAGGGCCCAACACAAGGCTATGGTCACCCTTTAACAATTATTATGTCCAGAAAAGTGAGGAAAGAGCAAAAACCACATGGGGAAAATCATCCCTCAAGAAAGGACAAGGCAGAAAATTTTGAAATAATATGCCTTCAACATATCCTTATATTCACTTGAATGAGGTGAATGAACTGTTTTTGGATGGAAGACGTGTTGAAAAAATCATGAACTCCATGATCATGCGCTGGAGTGTAGAACCTACAAGAACGAAGAGGAGAGATTCCTTGTATCTCATCGTCTGATGAAGTAGGAGAATTATATGAATTATTCTATATGATTTCAAACTCTGATATGAAAACATAATATGAAAATGAAAATAGATCTATGCATACTCCTTCCCAAAGAGTACAAAAATTAAGACAATTTATTTCACACCCAATTCCCTGAATAGCTGCAAAATTGTGATGTGAATCACATGTCAATATTCCAATCTAATGTAGCACCTGTATAGATATGATATGAGGCTGATAAAACTATTATATATAATAAATATTAGCATATGTAATAGAAAAGACAAATACTGCACTAGCTCCATGAGGATATAGGGATAGACTAGGAAAATTATGAGCAACTGCGGAAAACTAATAGGTGTAAACCTTTGAATGATGGATGGGAATAATATATGAAACATAAGTGTTTATAAAAGATCCAAAATTTTTTAATATAATTCCAATTATGACTAAGGACATGGATAACCATCCACTGAAATATAGGAAAGAATTCAAACAATGTAAGATAAATATCATTGCATAAGAGACCAATGAGGAATCAACTAGTGAACTTGGGATTTGTATAGTATTAGGATTATTCAAAGGTATGGTAGATGGTATGGATGGTGGTATTATATTTGTCATGAAATTCATATCATCCTGCAGACAATATTCTAAATCATATATACAATCTTGTGAGGAAGATCTGCTCAAAGACAAGTCAATATCTAGTGAAAAATCACAATATTTGGGAGATGAATCTAGAAGACTAAGAGGAGGATCATTAAATAAAGGATATGATATTTATGATTCTGATATATCAGAGACTAAATATATATCAGATACATGAGAAAAGGAGAGAAATATGGCACTCAAATAATAAGTTATATCACCTTGGAACTGCGCACTATGACATTGTTATGAGGAATTGGTAGGATTTTCTAGTTCTTTTGGAACTTCGATCTTGTGCTTCTCAAGAAGATGGGACATGATGTACATATTCTTCTTGAAACAATTATTATCTAAATTAAAACCCTTTCTGAAATAATAACACTTGGGTTTTCTCCCTTTCTTCTTAACGTCTTTCATTAAATCTTCATAAGAATCTTCATCTTCAATTTCTGACTTTGGCTTCTTCACAATTTGCTTTTATTTGGATTTGACATTATTTTTTCCTTAAACCAAGAGAGAATGAGCATTTATATTGGGATAATTAATGAAACCCATATGGATCACTTTATCTTTCTCCTTTTTTAGTGAATAAAGAAAATAATTTAAAGAAGGCATTTTCCACTTAGGAACAACAAGCCTACTAGCATGAAAAGTAAACACAAAAACTAAGTAATCGGGACCCAATTTTGAAAGAATGGAAAGGATTAATTGATAATATTATTTCTCAATCCCACATTTATTGAGAATTAGAACAATTTACTTGAACTTGGTGAATAAACCCTCAAGAGAATCAAAATTGCTTGGACTCAGTGAGAATAACTCAATCTCCAATTGATGTGCTCTTAGCTCATCTTGAACTCCAAAGAGAGACTCCAATTGAGTCCATACTTGGTTTGGAGTGGTCAAACCATCTAGATGAAAGAGTAGATCATGATAAATAGTGAGGCAAAGCAATCCATAGGCTTTATCCAACCTATTATGCCACTTATCTTTCTCAATCAAAGCATTGGGCTCATTATCCAAAGCTAGAGTAACTCTGTACAGGGCCTCTACTGCACAATAGAATGGATATTTTGGATTTCCATTCATGGTAGTTGAAGGGAGTAAGAATTATTGATGCAGGAGAATCCATATTTCTGAATTTATGTTCTCAAGAAGAAAATCTCTGCAACCTACATAAAAAACTAGGGAAAATCTTGTAAGCTAAACAAGCTCTTCTTCAAAGAGGGATAGGAGATTGGATGCGCTCCTCAACTTTGTAGAACTTGATCAACCTTGCTGCTATGATTCCATGTAGAGTATGGCAATTTTGTGCTCCCTATATCTATCAAACCATGTAGAAATAATAGATCAATGCTATGAGAAATGATTCTAAGAAGAAGCACAAGAAATAGATCTTTCTACTAAGAATTATCACAAGCATACACAGGAAAAATAAAGAGAAGAAAAGAGACTAAATAAAATGAATGAAGAGATGAATGTTGGTGTGTATCCTTCCATTGAATAATGATGAATAATAGTTTACATAAATAGTACATCCCTCATAGGAAAATCAAGTTGTATGGAGACAACTCATAAAGCTCAAAAAGGCCGACTTACCAAAATATAGCAAACCCCCATAGGTGGCTAAAGCACTTTCCAAATATATCAAGGACCTCACGAATTGGAAAAATCATGAGTGACTTGTCAAGGAGATGGAAAAAAAATGATAATCCTATAAAATGGAGGAAAATCATGTTGGATGGGTTGGCAACAAAAGGACCTAGTTTCCTAGTTTGACTAGCTTTACCTTATCCATAGAAAAGCAGGAAAAAAAGAACAAAAAAGAATATGTTGTAAAGTGTTGTATAATAATTTTGTATGGTCAAAAGGTGGTCAAGACCAACCAAGAATTAGAAATAAATCATTTCTAGGATATAGATGTCATGCATTGACTTTAAGGTGCAAGTGGATGCCAACTAATTAAGCTAGTGGGTGAATAATTAAAAAAATAATGATTAATTATTTTATCCTAAGTTATGAGTGGGTTTAATATATTCCAAAAAATATGATCTTACTTATCCTTTAGTTTAAATTTCCATCTCTTATGCAAACCATGCCAACTCTTACCTTTCTTATACAAATGTTTATCCTTTCGTATGCATTCTTTCAGGGTATGAGTCTCATGATAAGTTATTCATCCCTTGTAGATTGCAATTAAAGAACCAAGAAATAGTTGAATCTTAACCTTTTCATCTTCGATTAAGTCCACATAACTTAACAATTCCAAGAATATTTTCTCATACTCTTATATCGTCATATTTCCAAATCCAAGTTCAAAGAATTCTTGGATTTTCTTATCATAGTATTGTTGTGACAGGTATTCATGCTTGAAATACCTTTGAATCCTCTTCCATGAGATTTTCACCGCATATATATTTTCCACTCACTTCATATATTTCCACCATCTATAATCTTTTCCTTGAACATTTTAAATAGCAATACAAACTTATTGATTATCAGAATATTCATGTAATTGCAAATATTTCTTCATTTCTAGAAGCTAAATATCTAAAATTTCTCTAGTTTTTTCTCCATCAAAGGTAGGAGGTTTGATCTTCCAGAGCTCACCCTGTAATGCATTGCCATCATGATTTATCTTATGATGTCTTGTAGGATTAACACCATGTTGAATTTCAAGCACTTTGTTCCCATGATAACTTTCAACTAAATGATAGTGGGAACAAAGCCCCTTTTGGATTACGTTGTTATATCTAGAATGTTGATATCTATTAGAAGTTCCTATGTTCATTGATTCTTCTCCTTCCCTTCTAACCAAATAAGATACTTGTTGAACCTTGTTTTGTAAATGTACCATATTTTGCATCATTTGTTGATTAATATTATTTTGTTGTTCTAGACACTAGAGGATCTTTCCATTACCAATATCAATATACCTCAAATTTTGGAACACTTCCATGATTGCCATCTCAGACTGATAACCATTGGATTTTTTTCTTTGAATTTTCATGCCAACTTATTCAACAAAGTTTAACATTGCAATTTCTTATTCCATCCTTTTAGTACTACTTTCCTACTACATTAGTAATCAACAAGTATAATGGACTGAAATCGGGTTGTCACTAGCAATCTGAATTGATCCATGATTGTTAGTTCACATCGAGATTCATATGCATAATATACTTTACAGTATTCACATACAAACATTTCATATAAGAAATAATACTACATTAAATATGCTCAAGAGTTTGCACTCTTTGAAAAAGAACCTTTCCTAGAGGCTAAGTGCCAAAATATTAGCTCTGATACCAAATTGTAACACACCCACACATTACACAACTACACAAATAACAGTGTGTAGCTAAAACATACATAGGGTTCTATAAAGGCTCTATAATTACAATAAAATTTTTATTGAAATTATTTTAACTAAATACAGTGAGCCCCATTCAACTCGCTACTCCAGAAGCATATATAATATTAGGTTAAATATCTAATTTATTGATTACATTTGGACAAAAAGTTAATATACTAACTTTTGCGATAGTCCCAACATTTTAATTTCTCCTTACTAACTTTACTAGATCGTCCTGACCTTCCTGACATTGGGAGTCAGAAGCTGGAACTGTTAATGAAACATATCCTTTTACCATTTGTAGAAGGAGCAAGTCGACATAAGTCTTTGAAAGAGTTATCCCTGAAGCACTCAGGGCCAGGGCCAGCACGGACGCTGAACTCAAAGCCTTCTTTCAAACGCTACCTGCAATATTCCAGTCAGCCCAAACAATAAAGACAACAACACCCCTGAAAGCCAGCAGCAAGATATACGCCCAGCAAACAACAGTATTTACAAGGACCCATGACGGTGGCAATGTATCAGGCATTGAACAGACCTTCACTGACTACCGACCGGAAGAAGACATTATGTCTTCCGACCAAAGTTCCCCCCACCATTCTCCATCACCACTAGGATCAGGAAACCCTCCCTCCCCACCCCCACCACCATCATCTCCACCACCTCCACCACCACCTGATTCATAGCCGAGACCATCATCATCATCATAGCCGGAGGTGGACATACCACCTCCCCAAACACAAAAACCCCCGACCACTGAAACTACCCCTCCGACACAAACCCCTTCGGCCTCTGATCCACCTTCCACTTCTGCAGGTCCTCCCGACAAACCAACAGAGCAAGCAAAGGAGACAACAGAACCTCTTCCTAGACCCGCTCAGCTAAATATTAGCTTACGGGATGTAAGCTCGTTGACCGACTCAGAGGTCGGCCACTTACTCAAAACCCTAGCAAAAGAGTCGAAGAGGAGGACGACCCAACTAAGGAAACAGCTCAAGGATAAGGAGACATAAGAAGTCGAGTTCCTCGACCAATGCAGGTCTCTTGTACAGACTGTTACCCCAGGACCTGTCGAAGCTGCTACCGACCGACCGCTGGAAAGAGCATATCAGCTGTTTGAAGTTTTGGTGTCGACCATACAGACCCACCTCCAAGAGACTAAGGCCGGGCAAAAAGAAGAAACTGCCCGACTGCTCCTGACTCAGCACACAGCATTCTCGGAGGCTCACAAACTTCTACAAGACCACATGGAGGAATCCATTGTAACTGAGGAAGTACTTCGAGATTGGCCTACTCATTATGGGCAGGTCTATACTCAGACGAGGCAGACAAGACAAGGCATTCAGGCCTTGGAAAGAATGAAGTCGACTGAGACAGAACTGAGGCAGACCATCGAAGAACAAATAGTGCTGGAAAACACTAAGCTGCAGAAGTTGGAACGTGAGGCACACCAGTGGGTTCAGCAAGCCCTTCCCAACTTGGAGAAAGTCGACAACATCTGTCCGCAGATGAAGAGACTCCTTGATACTACGGAAGAACACAATCAGCTACTGGGCCCCACCATGGAAAATATTGCCGAAATGACAATGGCAGAGAAGATGTCGGTACTCTCAAATCTTACTACTCTAACCATCGACATTCAGAAAGCTTTGCAGACATGGACAGACTTTCAACATCAGCTTGCCATCACAGCACCAGCAATAGTCGAAGTCTGTGTGCAGAAAAGACCAACTATTCTCCTGCACAGCCCACCTCAGTAGCAGTCTCCCTTTGCAATCTATTTTTTGTACTTCTAGTCTATTTTTTTTTACCTCCCTCTTTCTTCAGGACGAAGAAATGTTTTGTTTGTGGGGGATATGTAGAAGGAGAAATTCAACATAAGTTGACTTGAACGAAGATCGACTTAGTCGATTAGCCGACTAAGTCGAGAGACCGACTACGTCGGTCGGCTGAGTAAACATAGTAGTTAGTCTGTTAACTAATAGTCGTGTCGGTTCGGTGAACCGACAGGTAGTTATGATTGTAACTATTTGTAACCTGTATATTAGGCTGTTGAGCCACACAAGAACAAAGTTCAGTTCTTGGCTTTGTATGATCTATTGAGAATAATATAATCTGTTTATCCTATCTGTTCTTGTCTCTTGTATCTGTGTATATTCTGTATATTTTTGTATGTATTATTGGTAACCTTATGTGATCTGTGAGACTACAACACCATTTAGATGCCAATGTTTCGACTCCCAACGTTGGATCTCAGGTGTCGGTAGAATACAAAATCTCATTCCTAATTATCCTTTCGATCATGCCATCAACAAATTGACATCAGAACCTTGACATTAACATGGAATTACAATTAATTTTGATAGTTGATCTCGACATCAACCCAAGTGCTTCGGTAGTTCGACACTTCGACAATTAACTTGTTATTAATCCATAATTTGCAAGGTAACCTTGATACTGATGTCAGTACTTGAGTGTCAAATTGTTGGCATCGACATTGATATAGTGATCCACACACCAATCATATGTCAATCCCTACATCGACACCCTAATGTCGACACCTCGACACATTGGTACTATGGAAATTTGATTTCTCTTATGATTTCAAGGGTTAAACACTTATCCATTTTTCAAAAGAGACTATGGCATGGATTGGATCTAAAACCTAAGAACTTTGAGATTCAACTTGACACTAAGTAATAGAATAATTATGCACATCCACAAGCTATAGTTAATCATTCCATTGATGTTAGCATTTGAGAACTATAACGATTCATTGAAAAAATATTACTATCCTATCAAGGGAAGAATTTATTAGGATAGAGTTATTATAAATATGAAAACAGTTCCAAGACCAAGATAAATATCATGGTTCATGTTCATAATTCATTACTTAGTATCATGTCCCCACATTTTGACCACCAAAAGTGTTGACCATTATAGACATCTAGGGGTTCCAAGTGACATTAATTACTCTAGACTAGGGAATTTTGTCAAAACATTATCTATGAGGATTATACTTATTTTATTTTTATTATGAATTAATTAATGTGCAAATATTATGTGGAATTAAGCTTTCCATGTCAAGAGGGTGCAATGGGAAAGGAAACTTTCCAAGGAGGAGAATTAGAAACTGTAAGACAAAAGAAAACAGATAGGAAAAGGGAAAATGCTAAAAGCCAAAGAAAAGCAGCCAGACACAAAAGAGGAAACAATTGATCAAAGGAGGGCACACTTTACCTTTTGGAGTTCAGTCACAAAAGCAGGAAAGCCAAGAAAATATGTGAAAAGTAAAAATATCAAAAATTGACCAAAGGAGGGTGCATTTTCCCTTTTGGAGTTCAGTCACAAAAGCAGGAAAGCCAAGAAATGTTGTAATAAGGAAAAATAGCAACTATGGGCCAAAGGAAGGCGCACTTTCTAAATTGGATGGAAGACCATGACAGGGAAACATCTTAATGACACCTACTTGCTAAAATTCTCAAGGAGGTCACATTCATGGTTAGGGTTAGGGTTTCTAAGTGGATCACTTGCTCTCACAGGTCACCTACTACCTATACCCACTCAAAAAGTCACCCAAGTATCTATTTAAAGGAAATGTAAGCTCCTTTACTCACTTTGGTTGATGATTGATTTGTGTTCATGTGAAGCATAGCTTCTGCTGAGTGTTGTTCCTCATTTTTTTGGGAGATGTGCCCCAAGTCCTTCCTTCCCCTCTCTTCTTCCTCCCTTTCTATTTCATCGTAGGTGTTGGAGAGCTAATGCAAAAACCCATAGTTAGATCAAACATATATTGCAGCCATTCTCTCCAGTGACTTTGAGCTACAGTGAAGTGAAACCTTCACCTACGCTCCCATCCATATTAATGTAAGATTTGGGCATCTTGCCCACTGTTTTGACTCTTATTTTGGAGTGATCAGTCCTCCAAATTATTCTTTATGTGATCACCCCAAATCTCTTATTTTTACCTCTTTCATACTGTAATAATTCTTTACAGTAAGCCCTCATGTCAAATTTTCCATGAGTGAGTTTCTATTTGACCATAGATGAGGGATTTGAGTAGTTTAATGTGAGTAGAGCATAGTAATGGCCAAGAGAAGGTGTATGAATTTTTTCATATGTGAAATGAATATGTATTTGTTAACCCAAAAAATCCCTCACTCAGCTCTACATGGCCTCCACCACCCAAGGACACCCATGCATGACCTTCATTTCACCCCATTAGACCCCCACACTCTAAAAAAGGCTTAAGAATGAGCAAAAGGGCTTAACCCCCCCCCCCCAAAAAAAGAGCCTAAATAGCTCTCCTAGGGTCTAAAGCCTCCAAAAAGGGGCTAAAACCCCTCAAAAGAGATAAAACCCCAAAAGGAGCTAAACATAGGGCGGAAGGTGCTAAAAACCCAAAAAAGGGGCTTGAAACCCTAAAAAGCCCAAAAAAGCTATAAATAGAGGGGTGGGGCTCACTTTCAAAACACTTCTCCCTTGCATACTATTATGCTACCCGAGTGGATGCCTTGAGACCCTTTGTCTCTCAAGCCACCTACACTCCCTCTCCTCCATCTTCCATTCAACCATAGCTCCCCCATCCAAGAGAGGTGCTTCTCCAAGCTAGGGCATGGTGGCACATTCCATCAAGAGAAGGTATACCAAAGTTATTTTCTATTTTTGCTTTAGTATTTTGTAGTTTTTCTTAACCCATATTTGTTTACAGGTTTGTTTCTAAACATGTTTTTGCAGGTATTTTGATTCTAATAGTTGTATGCAGGTTGCTGGAGCTAAACCCTAATAGTGTTTGCAGAGGGGTTTCCAGCCATTCCTTTTATTTCAGTTCTGCTTAGTTTTCTATCTGTTTTTTCTGCATTTCACCACCAGGAACCTACCCTTCCGTCCTATAGACGGAAGGTATCCATTCCTACCCTGTAGTAGGGAGTCCTACACCACCCAAGGACACCCATGCACGACCCTCATTTCACCCCATTAGACCCCCACACCCTCAAAAAGGCTTAAGAATTAGCAAAAAGGCTTAAAAACCCCAAATAAAAGAGCCTAAATAGCTCTCCTAGGGGCTAAATCCTCGAAAAAGGGGCTAAAAACCCAAAAAGGAGCTAAAGATAGGGCGGAAGGGGCTAAAATCCCAAAAAACCTATAAATAGAGGGGTGGGGGTCACTCTCAAAACACTTCTCCTTTGCATACTGTTATGCTGCCCGAGTGGATTCCTTGAGACCCTTTGTCTCTCAAGCCACCCACACTCCCTTTCCTCAATATTCCATTGAGCCATAGCTCCCCCATCCAAGAGAGGTGCTTGTCAAAGCTAGGGCATGGTGGCCCATTCCATCAAGAGAACGTATACCAATGTTATTTTCTATTTTTGCTTTAGTATTTTGTAGTTTTTCTTAACCCATCTTTGTTTGCAGGTTTGTTTCTGAACATGTTTTTGTAGGTATTTTTATTCTAACAGTTGTATGCAGGTTGCTAGAGCTAAACCCTAACAGTGTTTGCAGAGGGGTTTCCAGCCATTCCTTTTATTTCAGTTCTGCTTAGTTTTTCATCCGTTTTTTCTACATTTCACCACCAGGAACATACCCTTCCATCCTATGGACAGAAGGTAGCCATTCCTTCCCTATAGCAAGGGAGAAATCCCTGCTATCGAACTGGCGACCATACTGGGGATACACATTTCCACCAGTTTGATACACAAATTTAACACAATTGATCCCTAACGCTCTTCCTCACGCCTAAGAGGAAAAGCACCACAATTTGGGTCATTAAACCGACATCATTAAGACCATTCTCGATGACCTCCAACACCATCAGAAGGACACACATCCTCTGATTCAGATTCAGACCCATATCAGTCTGAACCAGACCTGCACATTGCACCATCAAGCCCCATGGCTGGTGCAAACTCAGATCCATTTTTCGGCATAGCAATTGCTAGTGGACCCATGTCCACACCACCAAATATCACCAACAACCCTACAGGTGGCCCCAACATGGTTATGAAAATTGTGATAAGTCAACTGCCACCACCCATATTGACCATTCAAGATGTCCCACCTACAACACATGGGGGCAGTGCCCCTTCCACCTACATTGCCCCTCCTGTCATACATGGGGGCAGTGGCCCTTCCATGCACACTATCCCTCCCACCACACTTGGGGGCACTGGCCCATCCACAATGGTTCCACAAGTACCCCCAGCAATGCAGATGCATTATGCACCTACAAACCCCAACACCATGGTTGCCCCATCTCACATCAACTTGGGGTCAAACCTTCCTTTCATGGTAGGCCTCAACTTTCCTGATTTGGATCGATTAACAAATCACCCCATCCGCCATCAAACATTTTGGCCTCCCATGCCAACGAAACTGCCCTCAGATATTCCCAAGTTTGAAGGGAAGGCAAGGGAGTGTCCCCAAAACCACATCATGATGTTTCATCTATGGTGCTCATCAAATAGCATCGTAGATGATTTGATCAGGCTAAGACTATTCCAACGCACCCTCATAGGTGCTACAACCAAGTGGTACATTGAGCTACCACAAGCCAAGTACCCAGATTTCAACTCCCTGGCTTTCATGTTCCTGCAATATTTCCAACTCCCCGTCAGATATGATGAAGGGGTGGAGATATTTTTATCTTGTTGCCAAAATACTATGACCCACATAACCGACCACATCCATGAGTGGTGGAGATGCTGTAGTCTATGTAAGATCCAACTTGATGACAAGATATTCCTAGATTGGTTCCTCAAAACCTTTCTCCCACCTATAGCAAAGTACGTCGCATCCAAACGTCCCCAATTCGAAGAAGAAGCCATCTTCAAAGCCCAGCAGTTCGATCTGATTTATGCATAGTCTAGGTGCCTTTACACTGTCATTCCAGATGCTCCCCATGTGGGTACCTCCTACCGGGATGCACCAAGGGCATCCCATGCTGTATATGGCATCATAGGCTCAGTCTCCCAACAACCATAGCACTGTCTGACACCACCTGCAGTACCACGATAACCAAGCAACACTGCTAGTGTCGCCTACCAAAACCAAACTTTGGACTATGCAAGAATGGTGTCCCAATCTAGAGCCACAAATTCTTATGCATAGCCCGTGCCACCGCAATAGGCTCAGGCCTTGGATTGGCCAACACAACAATACGCAAGGAAAATTCCCACATTTGTAGCACTGCCACCCAACCAAATCTCCTATGCACCACCAGTGCAAGCACTTCAATCCCCCTCCTTTTCTCCACCCGCTCCATTAGGATAGGTGTTTGCACAATAAAACTGTCCCAACCAACCAGCCCCCAATAATCAACAAGGGCATGCTAGGAATAACCGACCCTGGAACCAAGGCAACAATCAACCGTAGGGAGACAGTCAACAACGAAACCCCCCCAACAATGCCATAGCAAACCGACCAGTCCAAAATCCTCCATGACCAAATGCACCGAGACACAACGTCCCATTGCGTACAAACCAACCATGCACACTCTGTGAGGTCTATGGGAACTACACATTTGAGTGTCCCTTCATGGGTCATGCTAAGCAGGACAGTCAAAACGAGGTTCAACATGCCACCAACACAACGGACCAAGCCCGACCTAACCCAACACCACAAGGACCTCCTCCTATGGTGCTTCAAAACCCATTACTAGTCGAAGGATTGGTGGAAACTGCACCCACTCCCCAACCCAATCCCAATGCTCTGGGGGAACTTCCCACGATAGAAACAAGTGTCCACCGCCTGCTAGCTATGACAACTAAAGAGGTCAATCTGCAAACTAGATGAAATTAGTACAGAACCAACACTGAACCCACCGACACATTAGTGGAATCAACGTCTAAAATAGTCAATGCACCTCTTCAATTACCCATGTTCCTACTCCCCCCCATATGTCAGGTTTCCAATAATGCCACAGCTAGAGCTGCTGTCAGCTACAACATCATGGATGATTTGGCCCAGACACCAACTACCATGTCTTCTCTGGAGGTACTCAAAACATGCCGAACATAGCAGAAATCCTTACTAGCCACCCTTGGGGCCATAGACCCCACTGACTCCAAGTTGATCACATTCGACATGGAGAATGGAGAACCACACATGCCATCAACCATTGCCTTTTAGATCCTCGTGTCTATCTAGAATTTGGTTGTGCACCAATGCATAGTGGATGAGGGGGAATCTACGTGTGTTATGTCTACCCTAGTCTGGCAGAAAATTGGATCCTCAATTCTGCAACCATCCTCCACAACTCTGCGGGCTTATGATGGCCATCCCACTAAATCCCAAGGAATCCTCCCCCTCATCCCCATCACATTAGCCAGGAAGACAATTATGATTGACATAGAGGTTGTCAATGCTCAATTGGACTATAACCTTCTCCTCAGAATAAGTTGTATATATGCCATGAGAGCTGTCGCATCAACTGTCTTCCATCTCATGATTTTCCCCCACAAAGGGAAAATCGTGACGGTTGACCAACTGACTTATCACGATCCACAAGGGCTAATGACACCCACCAACGTTATCCCTACGATCAACACCATTGATCCGCAAGGGATGAACACACACTCCAATGTTATCCCTGTAGTCAACACCATGGTTGAGAACATACCAGCCTCCCCATTGTTGAATGTGGGCCCTGGGTTGTTTGCTGTTACCACCATGATGGATCCTTTCCCCTTAGTGTCACCACCACTGACACCAAACGAGACTGTGGACTTTTGCATGCTCTCATCCAGTACCGCTGCACCCAAACAACAACCGCAGCCGCAACCACAACCGCAACCACAACACCATCCGCAGCCACAAAATCAACAGTAGCCACAACATCATCCACATCCACTGCATTATGCACAGCCACAACCACAACCTCACCCCCACATACAACCATCAGGGAGTTATCTGGGCTCCTCTCCATTCCATACAATTCCCTTCCTTTTTCCCCCGCCTGGTGTCATGAGCAAGCCAGTAATGGCCACCCTAAACCTACCCAAATTTACATTGGGAATTCCCATGTGGTATCTTGATCCACCAGCTCAACCATCAATGCCCCAGGTAGTGTTAACCCCCATGCAACCCATTGCGGTCAAGTGTCATCCTCCACCTAGCCCGCAAAAACAAACCACCGCACCCGCACCCACACCGCTCCACCCAAAAAGGGCCAGGGGCAAGAATGCGAAAGCCACCGCAGAACCTTGACAGACACCACCTTTCATCATTTGTGAAGGACAGGTCCATCCAACTTAGAACTGCCCTAATATTCCTATAATCCATCCACATTTGGACGCCATGGATGCAAACGAAAACCTCCCCATGGTTGAGCTTCCAAGCATGCCAACAGTAAGAAACAAGTCACTGAGAACAAACCATGCTTGCACCCTATGCGGTTTGTATGGACACTATTCTCACCACTACCAAGACTTTCCCAAGTTTTGAATGGATTTAGCAGACCTCTGTCAACATTCCCTTGAATCTGAGATCACCCTGGTCGAAAAAGTTCACCCCCGGCCTCCTTCTTCAAACACCATGTCCATCTACATGATGTCCAGTTCTGCAGACCCTCTCGTCTCCACCTCCAACGACGGTCCATTAGACCTATCTCTTCGTTGCTTCCGCAGTTATTAGGAGATACTTGAAGCCCTAACCACCCTAGAATACCCATGGGATGACATACACCATCGCTCGTTCTTCCTCCCCGAAGATCTTGTGTCGCAGTCAGACCAATTTTCCATGGAAACCAAGGATTTCATTGATGGGAAAGTCAACTGGTTCAAAAACTCCATTCTAGTTCTAGATTCCTTCGAAGAAGGGAACATGCCAACATCTTTCCAACCATTAAAATCAACATCTCAACCAATCTCGAGGTTGTTGAAGAAATCATGCTGGGGGCATCCTGCTCCCCAGAAGAAGTCGCTGCCTATAAAGCTCTCTTCCAAGAATTTCGCGACATATTTTCCTAGTCTTACACTAAAATGCCTGGGTTGGATCCATCCATCGTGGAACACCACATCGACACATGGCCTGATGTGGCCCCCGTACGCCAGAAGCAATGGCCCATCCATCCTTCCAAAGTGGCCACTGTTAAAGCCGAGATAGAGAAGTTGTGCACAGTCAGATTCATTTACATCATTGCCTACACCACTTGGGTTTCTAATCATGTTCCCATGAATAAAAAATAGGGTACCATTCACATTTGCATAGACTTCCACGATCTCAATGGGGCGTGTTCAAAATATGACTTCCCAACACCCTTCATCGATCAGATTATCGATGCATGCGATGGACATGAGGTCTTCTCCTTCATGGATGGATTTTCTGGATATAACCAAATCCAGATCCAGAAAGAGTATTGTTACAAGATTGCATTCACAACCCTATGGGGCACATTCGCATATCGAGTCATGCCCTTTGGCCTGAAAAACGCTGGAGCCACCTTCCAACGCACCATGACATATTGTTTCCACGACCTAATTCACATCATCTTGGTCTACTTGGATGAACTTACCGCTTGATCACCAAAACAAGCACAACACATAGATGACTTATGGCAAGTATTCCTACGTTTTCGCAAGTACAAAATTTTCCTGAATCCCCTCAAGTGCATTTTCTGTGTCCCAGCAGGCCCTCTACTCAGATTTATCGTATCCCACAAAGGGATAACGGTAGATCCCCTCAAATTTCAGGCTATCCTTGATCTCCCTTCCCCAAAAACTCGGCATCAACTACAGATCCTCCAAGGCAAGGCCAACTTCCTTCGTCGCTTTGTGCCGGAATATGCAACAAAAGCCTACGGATTCATCCACCTGCTCCGCACAAAAATCCCCTTTGTTTGGGATGAGCAAGCACAAAAATTGTTTGATGCACTTAAGTAAGCCTTGGCTTTTGCACCATTATTCTCAGCACCAAACTTCACTCGAGACTTCATTCTCTATGTGTCGGCCTCAGAAAACACCATTACTGGAGTCTTGGTCCAAGAATACGATGCTCGCCATGAGCATGTGATTTACTACATCAGTTAAAAGCTAATAGGACCCCCACTATGATATTCACCCAAGGAGGAATTGGCCCTCGTCATCGTCTTCTCAGCTCAGAAGTTGTGCCACTGCATCATTGCGAACCATACTCGTGTAGTGGCTGATTCAAACCCAATGCGGTACCTCTTAAGCCACCGCCTTCTACAAGGTCAAGTAGCTAAGTGGGTAGTCGTCCTGCAAGAATTCAACTTAGAGTTCATTTCCCCAAAAAGCACAAAGGAACTCATGCTGGCCGCACTCATGACTGATCTGCCCCCATTAACCGTGTCATCACCCCCCAAGGATGATCTCCCTGATGATTTCCTATTCGTCATATCCACGGAAGAGGCATTGTATGGGGACATCCTTCTTTATTTACAAAGATAGAAGTTTGCAGTGTACTTTAACCGTGAGGATAGATGACGCATCCGACATCAAGCCATTCGCCACTTGCTGATTGGAGATGTTCTGTATCATCGAGGCATTGATACCATCCTATGTCATTTCCTCACCCATGACAAGGTCGAGACCATCCTCAACGACTGTCATAGTGGAGTTTGTGGTGGCCACCTTTCGAGCTTGGAAACCGCCCAGAAGATTCTACGCGCTGGCTATTTCTGGCCTTCTATCTTTGCTAATTGCATATAAGCAGTCAAGCATTGTTGCAACTGTCATCTCTTTTCCCCAAAAGCAAGAACCCCCCTGCACCATTACACCCCGTAGTCACAGTCGAGCCCTTCTGCAAATGGGAAATTGGATTCATGATAATCAACCCTGTCTCGGCCAACGGTCATAAATACATCATTATGGAAGTCAATTACTTCACTAAGTGGGCTGAGGCCATGCCCACATTTGATTCCAAAAGTGAAACAGCAACACACTTCTTCTTCAACCATGTTATTTCACAATTTGGTGTTCCTAAACAATTAGTCTCAGACCATGGAGCACACTTTCAAGACTCTATATGGGCTGAGTTGTCAACCATGTTGAAATTTGAACACTAGTACTCATCTTCCTACTACCCTCAAGGAAACGACCAAGTTGAAGTAGTCAACAAAATCATCAAAACAATGCTCCAAAGGATGGTGTGAAACCATAAAACCAATTAGCATCACATGTTATTCTCTGCCCTATGGGCTTATCACACATCCACAAAAACCACAACCGGTTTCACTGCTTGGCCGCCTAGTACATGGCATTGAATCAGTACTCCCTATAGAGTGCCAAATCCCATCCCTCTTCCTCATGGTAGAACTCCTCCCTGATACTTCTCCTTTAGAAGAACAACTCCTCCAACTCGAGGAAACCATAGAATACCATCGAGCTGCCCTCCAAGCCATGGAAGCAGCGAAAACATAGTCAAAGGCCCACTATGACTCCCATGTCCACCCTCGCACCTTCAACGAAGGCAATATGGTTCTAGTCTATGACCAACCCAATTATAAGTTGGGAAAAGGCAAGTTTGAGTCAATGTGGTATGGCCCATATGTCATCCATGGTCGCCTCGAAAAAGGGGCATACACCTTTATTGACTCTGATGGACAACCCTTGGAGAACCCCCGCAATGGGATCTACCTCAAGAGATTTTATGCTTAACATCACCAATGAGTTGCTTCATTTTCTTTTCTTGTTTTTCAACATTTTTTAGCACAAGTCAGGGGCAGCACCATCAACTACTAATCCAACGTCACCCGAAACCGGTTCGAAACACCTCTCACTCCTCTGGGCTCAAATTTCCATCTTCTTTTGAGACCATCATCTTATGTTTAACAAACAAATTTCACGACTGCTCCCTAAAAGTTACCTCAATTTACGAGCCACATCATGACGATGCAAGTGTCTGCGGACCTGTACTTGCATCACTCTTTCCTACCACTACTTATGCGGGTTTTCGGGCCACCGCCCGTTAAGGAAAATCATTTTTATTATAGCATATAGCCATCTACTTCATCTACCGCACCTTATGTGGATCTTCAGACCATTGTCCAGAAGATGAATTATTTCTTTTGCATGTATTTGGCGTATAAATGCCTCTAGACTTGCACTCACATCGCATGTAGTAAAGTCCGTCCACCACATTTCACACATGACTCTCCTGAGCTCTGTCCAAGAGCCACCTCAATTTGTGTGCCTCTGTTGTGATCTATCCTATGCATGTATTGGTATGTTTGAGAGCCACCTGCTTCGTCCATACTGTGAGGATGAAATTTGGACCAATGTCCACTGTCCCGACATGGGGCACCTCCTGTGCCACCACAATTAGTTGACCATGCTAGAGTTTCCTTTAAGCTCTTTTCTGACTCGTAAAAGAATGAAAAGATTATTGAGTGTAGCTGCTTCCTTTCCCACTCGTTAAAGGATAGGAAAGGGTGTCTACATCATCTCATTTACCTCCTTTTGTGGACCATGTAGACCATCAAATGAAAAGGACCACCTTGGCATATTCAAGCCAAGATCGTTCCCCTCTGCATACTTTTATGCTTTCTTAGGCAAAGGGGCCACACTTTACGAACAAGCTCACCATGGGTTGTTGTTAAGCTCTTTTCCAGCCTTCTCATCAAGCAAATATTGTCGAGCAAACTTGGTTTCGTTCATGCTCATAAAAGTATCTGAATGACTGTCCAGTCAGTATAGGTTTAATCTTTTCAGGCTTGATTGGACTACCAATGGTAAAGAAGTCTCTCATCCCCTAAAGGATGGGCAAGCTATCCTATGTATGCTTTTATCCTTTTTCGGGCACAGGAGACTACCAATGAAAAAGATCCCCCATTGAAGTCTTCTTCCTACTTTCAGACTCTCTAAAATTGAAAGCACCATTGAGCATTTCCTTTCTCGGCCTCGCCAAAAATCCACGAGATCGTACCACAACGGTGTCTCTAGACACCACCCCACAAATAACAGTCTGGCACCATTACCACTTTGGGTCGCCTTTGTTTAGAGTACTTTGCAATGTGTCTTCCTTGGATCCCATCAGTACCAAAAGTATCTACCTCCACAAAGTATTTCCCATCTGCAGTGACATTCCCAGTATTATAGCTATGATCCCATTCCCATGATTCAGTTTCATTCACTTCTTTGTCCGCCTTGCCATCATACTCTGAACAAAGGAAGTTTGAGTCTACTACACTCCCCCTACCCCTGTTCAACTATTTCCCCTCCCCCCCTCCATTCAGTGTGTCAATCCGTAGATTGTCTCACATCTTTAAGTTATCTCCCTCGCACTCCTGGTCAAGGAAACACCATTTTCTTGACCAAGGGTAGTGTTGGTTACTATGGGAAGACCCAGGTTTACTTATAATGTACCAACAAAACCCCTAACTCACTGGCCCTTTCGGCAACAGACCGCAGAGCGGCTTGAAATCTCACCCGAAGTGATCTTAGATGGGTTGGCTAAAGACTCAAGTGTCCTTAACCAGGTTCTGTAGCATCCTGGTGTCTCGTGGCTCTTCTTAACCAGCAACTAGGACGATGCGCAAACTCTCCCTTCCGTGGTTCTCACTATCTGTGATATTTCGCACCGCAGCTCCTCTATCGGTGCGATATCGCCTTCTGTTAATGCCATATATCCTATAGTACGGCCCAAAGTGACTCTCAAGGTCCAAAGGGTTTCTCACTGGGAGGAATAACTCAGCTAACCTCCAATAGGGTGTTAAAAAACCTTACACGAACTTCACGGTTCAACACACTCACATCGCTATACTTAACGTACTGAATAAGTACACTGGAAGCACTTAACAGAGTGACTATTACTGTGTGAAACAAGCACTGATGGACTCATAGGAAGACACTTGTTACATTTAAACTCGCCTTTAACTTTCTATAATTCTATAACCGAATGAGAACATACAGACATTTACTAACTAATATACGACATTCATGTAACAGATAACAGATAGCAACTAAGTAAAGCACAATCACATGAAATAATCATATAACACACTGATTTTACGTGGTTCACTTCCAGGGTAGAAGCTACATCCACGGGAACTGGTTTATATATTATAACTTGGGAGAGTAAACATAGTTCCGCTACAACCTCATATGCAGCTGAGATCTTCTGGGTAACTCCACGCACACCGCCAGGAGCCCTTCTCTCTTAGATCTCTTCTCTTCTTATATTGCTTCTCTTACAATATACTCTTCTTCTCTCTTTCTCTCAATCCCTGTGGATTGTTACATACATACTCTAGGAGTCATCTACTGGTCACAGCAAGATACTACAGACTGAATAACATAACCAGAGCTCGGCTCTTCTATAATACAAAGATCTATGAGCTAACAGATCATTGACTATCTGAATAGATAATGAGATAACTGACTAACTAGCTAACCTTTTACAATACAAAATACATCCCTTTATAGGCGGCTTGAAGGTCTCGCCATTACAACATTGTGGGCCTCTCCCAACAGTAACCCAAAAACCCTAACTATGATAGTCGGTCTATCTATACTCGAACTGCCGCTTTCCATCACACCACAGCTTCCTGCAGTCTTCCACGCTTCCCGACGTTGACCGTGGGTACTGGCGCCGCTTCCTTTTCTGTCCTTCGTCTTCAATACCTTAGCCTCATTGCTCCTTTTCCTTTATGAGGGTAGCTGAGCCCTCCTGTCTTTTCCACTGCCTTAAGTGCAGTGGTTGAGCTTTCTCCTCTCGGCCACTCAGGTACTGTTACCTTTGACTTACTCGTTCCAAAACAACAGCTTTTCCTGTAGCTGCGGGACCCTACTCCAACAGTCCCCTAACACTTACTTGTGACTCGCCCCTGAGCCACTAATAGTTGGTTTCTCTTGCTGTAGCTTCTCCTTGGATTCCTGCAAAGTCCTTGTAAATCTCTGTCGAAGTCCTGCAACTTCTTTCTCCATAGCTTCGACACACTCTTGTGCCATTTCAAGCATAGCTTGACTGATGCTTGAGTCTTCTGTAACTTCAGTGTCACTTCTGCTTGTGGTGAAATCCTTGACCTTCTGTTCAACCGCATCGACTAGTTCTATGATTTGTTCCTGATAGGGTTGAAGCAGGCTATTGAATTGTATATCTCTTTCTCGCAACCGCTGCGCTTCCTGTTGCAAGTGGTTTATCTCTGTAGTCTTCTTCATCTTTGCAAGAGCTCCTAAGCTCTTGACTTCTTCCTTCATTGCTGTTGTGGCCTTCTCTATGTTTTGGATGCTCTACTGCAATTCCAGTTTTTCGGGGGCTCTTCTAGCTCCGACCATGTCTTTGTCGCCTCATCTAGTAGTTACTGTGCGTCATCTATGCGGCTCTCCATCTGTGTAACTGTGAGTCTGAAGGCCTCTGCCCTTGCTTCCTTGTCCTTGGTGGCTATCTGACCTATGATGTACCTAATTTCACAACCTTGGGCGGTGTCCTCATAGCAAACTGGAGGCCACCACTCTGGAATCATCTCACAATGTCTTCTAAAGGTTCCTCCTCGGACAGAACCCACTGGGTGCAATACTCTAGATGGGAAATGGCTATGAAATTGGGGAAAACTAGAACTTTGTAACTGGGGTATTTCTACACAAGGAAAACTCTGCAACTTTCTCTATAGCTCACTGAAATTACCAAAGTAACCCTTCCATATGGATGATATTTATATTTATAACAAAGGTGATACTCTGTGACTCAACGGTCCTGTAGACTAGACCCATCGGAAGTATTAATTGCATGGACAAGACAACACCCATCATTTCGATCCTCATTAATTGCTGAAATCCGATCAAATTTCCCTTGAAACGTGTGTGCAGGTGCCAGTCTCGTCGAAGATTTTACCAAATCTGGAAAAATCATTATACTGTTGCCAAATCTAGGGAAACAAATACCTGTCGTATCCGGATTAACTGCTTGTTAGAGGGCGAAGTGGCTGGCCCTCTGTTCTTTTTCAACACTGGCTATGTGGCATGGGGAAACATCACCTTTTTACGATGCCTCACCACATTACCTGGGAAAACAATTTACTCAATTTTTTTTTTTTTCGCAAGCATCCTATGACTTGCACAAAATGAACCGTCCTTATGCGATTCCTTGTACTTAGACTATCTGTCGGTGTAGACTAAGTCTCGGTGAAATGCCTCCTTTCAACTACAATGGGCATCTGCACTTTCATACACTGTCTGAGTTAGGCCTGAGAGGTGGGGTGGCTGTCACTATAGAGCTTGAGCCTGCTTCCATTAATCAACATGGGCAGAAGCTCCCCGTTTAGTTTGCTAAGCTGAACGACACCTCCTTCTGTAACTTGCTGAATCTGATATGGCCCCAACCAATGCATCTTGAACTTTCCTAGAAACTTAATAAACTTACTGTCATAAAGGAGCACTAGGTCTCCTGTCTGAAAAGTATTACTCTTAATGTTCCTGTCATGCCAAGATTTTTCTCATGCCTTCTGCACTTTCTGATGGAACCTTGCGATGAATCTGTCTTCCTCTAAGGCAAGCAGCTGTGCTAGTCTTTCATTCATCGTGTCTATATCAGCCATCCTGGTGATTTGAGCAATTTTTAAACTGGGAATAATATATTCCATAGGCATAACAGCCTCTTGTCCATACACCAAGCTGAAAGGTGTGTTCCCTGTAAGTTTCATTCATGTAGTCCTATAAGCCCATAATACAGCGTTAACCCTGAGGTCCCAATCATTTCTTTGGCTATTACAAACCTTAGTAAGAGAATTTTCTAGAATCTTGTTAAAGACCTCCACCGTACCATTAGCTTATGGGTGGTAGGGCGTGCTGTTATGGTGTTGTATCTGGAATTCCTCTGTCAAGGCTTCAATAGTGCGATTCAAAAAATGTGTGCCTTGATCACTCATCAAAATTACTAGACATCCAAAACTACTGATGATGCTTTCAAAAATGAACTATGCAGCTGTAGCAGCATCACAATTCCTTACTGCTTTTGCCTCTGCCCATCTGGTGAGGTATTATGTTCCTGTGATGATGTATCTCGCACCCGTTCATTTTCCTGGTGGGTTGATAGGAACCACAAAATCTATAGCCCATTTGTCAAATGTGCGCAGTGTGATCTATGGTCGCAGCGGCATTTCATCTCTTCGCAAAGGTTTTCCTACCCTCTGGCAGATATCACAGCATCTGCAAAACTCCTTAGTGTCTTTGTGTAAAGTAGGCCACCATAATCCTACAGCTAATATTTTCTGAGCAGTTGGATTTCCTACGAAATGACCTCCTGCGGCACCTGAGTGTGCTTCTCTGATAATGGCCTCTTTCTCATGTGGCATAATGCATCTGCGCAGGACTTCATCTGGACCTAACTTGTATAAGTGCCCTGTGATCAATGTGAACTCTACTGTTTTAACAACTAGCTGTTTCTTTTGATGCTTAGTAAACTCAACAGGTGCCCATCCTGTGGTGAGAAAGTGAATGATATCAGTGTAGTACTCATCTGCGATCTGAATAGAAAACAATTGCGCATCTGGCAAATTGTCCTCTAGGTTACTTGGTTCTTCTCCTGAGTCTATCCGTGACAGATGATCAGGTCCAGCATTTAATATTCCTGGTTTTATCATGATTTCAAAATCATACTCCTGAAACAGGAGTAACCATCTACAGATTCTTCCCCCTAACACTGGTTTATTGACCAAGTACTTTAAAGCGGAATGGTCAGTAAACATCTTGAATGAGGCACCGAATAGGTAGTGCCTAAACTTCTATAGAGCATACACCATATCTAAACCTTCTCTCTCTGTAGTGGTGTAGTTCTTTTCTGCAGTGGATAGCTTTCTTCTTGAGTATGCGATAGGGTGATCGATACCCCCTTCTCCTGGCTGGGTTAAGACGATCCCCAGTGCGATGCCAGATGCATCCACATGTACATGAAATGGCTTGGTCTAGTCTGGAAATACTAAGATGGGTGCTGTAACCATCTTCTCTTTAAGAGTGTCTAGACTTTTCTGGCATTCCTCATTCCATAGGAATTTGGCGTCTTTCTTTAACAGCTTTTCCATCAGTGTTGTGATCTTTACATAACCCTTGATGAACTTTCTATAGTACCTGGTATGACCAAGTACTGTCCTTAATTGCTTGACTGAGTTGGGTGCTAGAAGATTTACAATGATGGCAATCTTTGCAGGATCTACCATCAAGCCTTGTCTGTAAACAATGTAACCCAACAAAATACCAAATGGCACAAAAAATATACATTTTTTCATGTTTAGAGAAATCTGGTACTGCCTACATTTCTCTAACATCAGTCTTAAATCTCCTATGTGCTTGTCGATTAATCCAAATACAGTCCAGTCATCAAAATAAACCTCTAGGAATTTATGGATGTATTCTTTGAATACAACAACTACTACTCTTGAAAAGATAGCTGGTGCATTTTTAAGACCAAAGGGCATTACCGTATACTGGAATGAGCCCCATTCTGTCGCAAAAGTGGTCTTATATCGATCTTCTGGATTGATTCTGATCTGGTGATAGCCTGAAAATCCATCATTGAAGGAGTAGACCTCCTGTCCTCCCACATTGTCTAACACTTCATCAGTAAACGGTGTCGGGAACGGGTCATGAAGTGATGCATCGTTGAGTTTACACAGATCGACACAAATTCTGATTTCTCCTTTGGTTTTCTTTTCTTGCATGACAATGGGACTAACCCATTCGCTTTCTTCTATGGGCTCAATGATGCCTGCTGCCAGCATCTTATCGATCTCATCCTTAACTTTTTCTTTATACCGTGGATTTAATCTGTATGGACACTGTTTGAATGGCCTAGCATCCTCTTTCAATGGTATCCTCATTACTCCCAGATCTCCTACTATTCCCTTCATTTCTGTAAACTTAGTGGGGAATAATTCCTGATAGTCGTGTAACAGATCTGCAATGTGTGCTACCGTTTCATCATCCCAATAGTCTCCAATAGAGGCAAGCTTTGGTTCTATGTCTGTGCCAATATTGATCTTTTTAATCTTGATGGGGTCTGTGATAGCTGGAATCTGTAGCTTCGGTCCATCAACATCGTGAGTCCCTTCTAACTCTGGAATTTTTATGCTGTGAGGATCCTCATCCTCATCCTCTGGTTCTACTACGAAGTTATAACACTCGAGCGCATCTTCTAACTGGATGGCCCACTCGGGTTGAGTATGTACTGATAGGGTACAGTCCTCAAATATCTTAGTCTTTATGACGTCTAGAGCCTGATCGATACTTGGATACTCAGATTCAAAAGCGAAAGTGAGTTCAAAGATGTCTATCATAAGTGGCCATGTAATGGTTCCTCTGCGCAACTCGGTCTCAGTGTACTAGTTCTTTGGAATTTGGTCTAAAGTATGAATGAATAGGTGAACCCATTCATCCTCCGGAATGTTCGACCAATTCTGTTCACGCATTTCAATATGTGACCTGGGGTCACTTTCTCCTGTGTACCTCTACTGTAGATACTCCTTGTTATTAGAAAAACTAATTGCCATCAATCTCTTGAAGTCATCCCATGATGCAATATGTTCTCTATGTGCCTACCACCATCTTGCAGGTGTGGCTCTTACTGCAAGGTCAATGACCAACATCCTTTGCTCCTGAGGGATTTCCCATTCAAACTGATTTAAAAAATTGTTGACGTCTGCTAAGCCATCAAACGATGGAGTATCCTTAATCTCTGTGCCAATCCATTGCAGTGACTTAGTCATAAACGCACATCTGCGAGCTGAGACTTCGTAAAGTCTGTTCTGCCAGTTCTTGAGGCCAACATTCGAGTCTGATGCGCATGAGTTGTTGCATCGACAACTAATGTTTCCTTCTGCAATTGGATTGATGTAGTCACTCTGATTGGCCGTCATCTGATAGAGGCTCTCCATATTATGTGCCTCATCCTTTGCTTGGATAGGTTCAATATATCTGGGACCCTGAAAAGGATCCAATGGTGCAATGACCTGAATTTGATTGTCCTTGAAGGTCATCTATCTCTTCTTTAAATCGATAACAGCCATGTTACCAATTTCCCAATCAATACCTAGTAGCACTGGGTATGGTCTACTATCGCCAATGATTTCTATAACTTCAAAGTCCGCAAAGATGCAAACTCCATCAATGTCAATTGGCACCTGCGGTAATCGACCCAGTGGCGATACCCACTGCTGATTGGCTAGTCTCAGATGGATAGGTGATCTGGATAACCCATTTGTTCCCATGTCTGCTTAGTCAGAACATTTACCTCTGATCCTAAATCTAGGATTACCTCATCCATTTCAAATTCTCCAACTTGTGCTGTGAGTCGCATCTCTCTTCCTGTTCTTGTATATCCCATAATATTATGAACAGCACATTGTGCACTTCTCACGGAAGAAGATGGCTGACACTGATCTATGATGCGCTGAAGCTCTTCGATAGCTTTCTCATTTCTCACGAGTTTTAAGCAACTCCGTAGGAAGGATTGTACACTTCCTATCGACTCATCCTCATCGCACCTTCCCGATGTGGTAGCCTGCGATATCTAAACAGGGCTAAGGCCACATGGTGTTTGCTGCGGTATCCCCTAGACGGATGTACCTGCGATCCTGATTGTGTAGGGTCATTAAAGAAATTTTTAGCTTCCTAAAATGTCTCTTTATTCTTCTGCAGGTTGAGTGGTGTTGATTTAGTAGTGGCTTTGCGCACCCACTCCGGACCTGTGTTCTTTTCAATATCCGGTGATGTCCCACTGGTGGAAGCACCACTGTGAGTCACAATGTTGACTCTTAGTTCTGGTTCCTTCTGCTCAGCAGCAATAAGCTGAATGTTCTGGTGTGCTACTGGCTTAGGTTCCCTGATCTTGGCTATCAAGGTAGGACATTCTTCTATAGTGTGATTGTAAGATTTTCAATAGTTACATGTGGTAGTAGGGCTCTGGAAATCCCTAGAATAATGTCATATAACTCCACAGTTGTAACAAGTGATCGATCCACGACCACGGCCAAAGCCTCCTCCACGGCCTCATCCTATGAATCCTCCTCCTCGGCCAACATGAGCCAATTCCTGCTGTGGTCCTGCTGCTGGACCTGGTGTATCTAATTGGACTCTGTATAAGTCATGTTTTCTCTCAACCATGGGATCATACGCTCTAAAATTATGTTCATCATGTCCTATGGACTTACAAAAGTTACAGTATAAGTTCTTAGGTGTCTGTACATACTTCTGAAGTAAAGGGCATTGTTGAGGTGGGTGTCCTCTTGTTCTGCATAGTTCACACCACGGCCCTTGTGTCTGTGCTAAGGGGTTAGGAGCCCTACTTTCTAGATATTCAACAAATACTGGACAGTTATCTTTAGTATGGCCTTGTGCTTTACACTTTATACACCATATTTATTGTGCAATCTCTTTTCCTTTCTTAATCTCATGCATCTGTAAGGTGAGATTAGCTAACTGGTTTTGTAGGTTTGTCATACATGTATTGGTCTCAGCTAGAGGTGATGCCTCTAGTTTCATTGCCATCTCCAATGCGTCATCCTGCGTCTGGAGTTTCTGATGCGTCAGTGGCAGTCTGATGTGGGGGAGCAGTGCTACAATAAACCATTCCTTGTGCTGCTCCGGTGCAAACTCAAAGCTAACTTGGTCTATAAGAGCTTTGAATTTCTTATCAAAGTGCCATACTAAATCTGTAGGTGACTGTTTAATGTCTTTGAGCTCTGTAATGCACTGTGACTTAGGCTTAGGTTTCTTAAATTCTTTGATCATGGCGGTCCTGACCTGTATGAGCGTTCTGGGTACCGCTGAGGTATACTTCATATACCATGTTAAGGCTCGTTCCCTAAGTGTGGTGACCAACTATACAATTTTAATATTATTGTCTTGGAGCCCTTTAATGGTCCACACAGCTTCACATAGAAACCAATGTTGCTCTGGGTCTTCTGCCCCTGTACCCTTAAAGGTAGGTATCTTCATATCATCCCCCATTCTATTTCTACGTGGTGGATGATGATTTGGTGTGTTACTACCACTCGATGGTGTAGATATAGGTGATGTAGCAGTAGTATGTACTGTATGTGAGCTACTAGATGGAATTCCTACGGGATTATTCTGAGTCCTGATTGATTTCTGTGGGGTGTAAGGATGGTAAGGGATACCCCCTTCTGTTCTTTCTGTATTACTGTGACTCTGTTCTCTAGTATTGTATGAACTATTTTCAAAGACAGAAGATCTGAAATCTACTTTATATTTCTTTCCACTACGTGTACGTCCAAGTTCATCAAAGTCACTCTCAAACTCTTGTGACATTACACTTACTGAACTTATACATCTGAATATATATCGAGTACTCCTTTTTCATGTAATAGCATCTTAACGGAAAACTTTAAAGAGTTCAGGTACTTACCATGATATCCTTTGAAGAAGTACTGCTCAGCTTCGCTGAAGCTTTTTCTCTGTTCGACTGCAAACTATGTGATGAAGCCTTCTAGCACACTCGCAAGCCAGAAGTCCACTTCTCGTGAAATGGGATTATCAATGCTCCTGATAGTCTGAATCAACTCCGGTGTCCAGAAAATGTTCCTTTTCTTCTTGAATATATGCTGATCAGTCAACTTTGATAACCAGTCATACAACTCATTTCCATAGGTTGCAAAAAATATCGTATGTATATCAGTGAAGATATGTTTTTGTAACCAGTCCTCTATACTCAACGTAGGACTCTTGTTTTCTGTCACAACAAATTCTCTTTCTATAGACTCAACACACTGGTTGAGTTCTTCTTTAGTAGGATTCCAATAGAACATTAGCTCTTAGTTTGTTCAAAACCGGCAATGGAACCATTTGTTGGTTACTATGGGCAGACCCGGGTTTACTTATAATGTACCAACAACACCCCTAACTCACTGGCCCTTTCAGAAACAGACCATAGAGCGGCCTGAAGTCTCACCCGAAGTGATCTTAGATGGGTTGGCTAAAGACTCAAGTGTCCTTAACCAGGTTCTGTAGAATCCTGGTGTCTCGTGGCTCTTCTTAACTAGCGAGATCTTCCTGCGAGTCGCAGTTCTCCCTTCCTCGCGGACTCTGACAGGGGGAGGACTCCTATTGCATCGCAGCGACTAGGATGATGCACAAACTCTCCCTTCCGTGGTTCTCACTATCTGCGATATATCGCACCGCAGCTCCTCTGTCGGTGCAATATCACCTTCTGTTAATGCGATATCTCCTATAGTATGGCCCAAAGTGACTCTCAAGGTCCAAAGGGTTTCTCACTGGGAGGAATAACTCAGCCAACCTCCAACAGGGTGTTAAACAACCTTACATGAACTTCACGGTTCAACACACTCACATCGCTATACTTAACATACTGAATAACTACACTGGAAGCACTTAACAGAGTGACTGTTACTGTGTGAAACAAGCACTGATGGACTCATAGGCAGACACTTGTTACATTTAAACTTGCCTTTAACTTTCTATAATGTTGTAACTATATGAGAACATACATACATTTACTAACTGATATACAACATTCATGTAACAGATAACAGATAGCAACTAAGTAAAGCACAATCACATGAAATAATCATATAACACACTGATTTTACGTGGTTCACTTCCAGGGTAGAAGCTACGTCCACGGGAACTGGTTTATATATTATAACTTGGGAGAGTAAACACAGTTCCGCTGTAACCTCATATGTAGCTGAGATCTTCTGGGTAACTTCGTGCACACCGCCAGGAGCCCTTCTCTCTTAGATCTCTTCTTTTCTTATATTGCTTCTCTTACAATATACTCTTCTTCTCTCTCTCTCTCAATCCCTGTGGATTGTTACATACATACTCTAGGAGTTAGCTACTGGTCACAGTAAGATACTACAGACTGAATAACAGAACCAGAGCTCGTCTTTTCTATAATACAAAGATCTATGAGCTAACAAATCATCGACTATCTGAATAGCTAATGAGCTAAATGACTAACTAGCTAACCTTTTACAATACAAAATACATCCCTTTATAGGCGGCCCGAAGGTCTCTCCATTACAACACTGTGGGCCTCTCCCAACAGTAACCTAAAAACCCTAACTATGACAGTCGGTCTATCTATACTCAAACTTCCGCTTTCCATCACATCACAGCTTACTGCAGTCTTCCACACTTGCCGGCACTGACCGTGGGTGCTAGCGCCGCTTCCTTTTCTGTCCTTCGTCTTCAATACCTTGGCCTCGTTGCTCCTTTTCCTTTATGAGGGTAGCTGAGCCCTCCTGTCTTCGCCACTACCTTAAGTGCAGTGGTTGATCTTTCTCCTCTCGGTCACTCAGGTACTGTTACCTTTGACTTACTCATTCCAAAACAGCAGCTTTTCCTGTAGCTGCGGGACCCTACTCCAATAGGTAGGTCTCCCTCTGTCGATGAAAACACACATATTCCAAAGGATAGACCCAGCGGTCCTTGTACCTCGGTTTCATTAACCTCATTGATGAGTTCCTTGCACCACTTGAGACGACTCCTTAGTGCCTCTCGGGATGGTTGTTTCTCACGTGCTCGACTCTAGCTACACCATCGCACCATTGAGATTCATACAGGGAATTGGTTCATACAGTATTTGGTCGAAGACCCCGAATGTCACCAGGCTCTAGAACATTGATGAGTCTATTCGAGGGACCTAAACAAGTTATGTCCCTTATGATTTTTGGGTTGCATTGGAGATAGTGTTCAGAAGCCCCTGTTAACCAAAAAATCCCCCACTCAGCTCTCAATGGCCTACACCACCCAAGGACATCATCTCACGACCCTCATATCACTCTATTAGACCCCCACACCCTCACAATAGCTAAAGGATGAATAAAAGGGCTTAAAAACCCCAAAAAGGAGCCCAAAATAGTCTCCTAGGAGCTAAACCCCCCCAAAAGGGGCTACAACCGTAAAAGGAGCTAAAGTTAGGGCGGAAGGGGCTTCAAAAAAATTTACCCCATCAAAATTGGGCGAAACGGGGCTTCAAAAAATGCAAAATGGCAAATATTTTTGGGGATAAAAACATGGAAAAATAGCCCACTGGGCTAAAATTCGCCCCTAAAATTATCCCTAGATAGAAGGGGGCCATTCCTGCCCCTGTAGCAGGGAGAAATCCCTACTATAGAACTGGCGACCATACCAGGTCGATCCCACAGGATCCTTGATCCAAATTTTTAATTTTTATTTTTTGCCCTAGTTCAAAATTTTTCTGTTAAATCCACTTTAGATTCAGTTTATTTTCTGTTTTCAGTACTACCGAAGCCTCTGCTAGGCAAAACCGAGTCAGATTGGCCACAACACAAGTTAATGTCGTCCAGATCTCACTCTGCCTCACAAAAATCCCCAAATATGGGCCAGGGCGCTCTTATCGGGGCCAAAATTGAGACTATGGTGCACTTAATGGGAAAACAGGTGCACCCACGGTGCACTTAATCCCCCAATAAGTGCAACTTCAACCCAGAAACTCAGTCTGTGAATGTTTCTTCATTTTGTGCGACCCCCTCGCCTGTTTCTAAAAAAATCTCGTGGCCCCCTCACTAGATTTGATCATAAATGTGCAGCTTGTCAAACAGAACTTTAATTTCAGTTTAATAAGAGTTAAATTTCAGTTTTATAGGACTGTCAGTGTGGCTCAGCCGCCTCTGTCTATCACTACAAGTCAATTTCAGTTTCTGTTTTCATTTTCTGCAATTTCTTTCATAAACAATGTGTAGTTTCCAAGTAAATGTTAAATGGCTTAATGAAATGAACCTAGCCTAACTAAAATTAACCTAAAATTAACTGTCTTTCTTCCCCTTCCTCCTCTACCCAGTCATCACCCTCTGGGGTATTCTGGGATACGACGAAGGGCAAGCTTGTATAGATCTAGGCACTCCACTATATTGTTTCAAACCATTAAAACTAGATGACCTGGAAGGTAGAGGGGGTAGAGAAGGAGGGATTCTCACAGCGTTAAGCATCCTCCCTATTGACCAACCTTGCATCTGAGAGGTGACTTGAGGATCTACGGATGGGCTTAGTCCCATTTTGTTGAGATCCCAACACCTTCTCTTGGTTGAAGAGGAATATCAGTGTGAGGTAGACATCTAGTTAGGCCATCAAACATTCAGGGTTAATAACTGTATTTGTTCACAATTTATGATTATTCAATGCTTGCATACACAAACACAATGACATGAACTCTACCATGATGAATTCATAAACCATTTGCAACAACCAAATACCAGAAAAACAAACAAACAAATACACCATAACAACTAATCAACCCAACTGAGTTCATGACGCTGAGTGAGCCTTAAAATTTAGCAATTTACACTAAGTACAAACAACTCTACAGTCTTTGAGGACATAAGTCCCTGACTACTTCAACTATGGGAATTACTTGGGATTCTCCCAAAAACACATTGTGAGGAGTACCACAGGAACCCCAAAGTAGCTGGCTGCTGAGAGGAATTTCCAAGCGAAATGGGAAACGACCCCTTCTGATTGAGTAGAAACACGTGTGAGGAAAAAGCCAAGCACTGTCTTCTGGAAGTCTTGGTAGCCGAGTGACCACCTGCAACCAATAGGAAGCCACTAAAAATAGGGTCCAAACATCATTCCCACCAAGTTTCAAGCATAAAATATAACACAATTGATCCTCCACGCTCTTCCTCATGCCTAAGAGGTGAACCACCACCATTTGGAACACTCAATCGACACTGTCGAAGCCACTCTTAGTGATCTCCCACACCATCAGAAGGCCACATAGCCTCTATTTCTGATTCAAACCCATATCATTCTGAGCCAGACCTCCATACTGCACCATCAAGCCCCATGGCTAGTGCAAATTCAGATCCATTTTCCGGCATACCTTCACAACCTGTCACCCACAACCTGGCAAGTGGCCCAAGCACAGTTATGCAAACTATCATTAGTCATCTTCCACCACCTATAGTGACCAGCCAAGCTGTCCCACTAGAAGCACACAGGGACAATGGCCCTTCCACACACACTGCCCCTCCTACCACATAGGGGGGCAGTGGACCGTCCACTTACATTGCCCCTACTGTCATACATGGGGGAAATCTCCCTGCCACTCATATTGTCCCACCCACAACACTTGGGGGCATTGGCCCATCTGCAATGGTTCCACTGCAAGCACCCCCAGCTGTGCCGATGCATTATGCACCTGCAAACCCCAACACTATCATAGCCCCATCCCACATCAACTTGGGGTCAAATATTCCCTTCATGTCTCATATTAACTTTCCTGATTTGGCTATATTAACAAATGACCCCATCTGCCATCAAGATTTTTGGCCTCCAATACCAACTAAGCTGCCATCAGACATCCCCAAGTTTGAAGGCAAAGCAGGGGAATGTCCCCAAAACCACATAATGACATACCATCTATGTTGCTCATCCAACAGCATCATAGATGACTCCATCCGGCTGAGCCTATTCCAACACACCCTTACAGGCACTGCGGCCAAATGGTACATTGAGTTTCCACAATCCAAGTACCCAGACTTCAACTCCTTAGCCTTCATTTTCCTACAGTATTTCCAACTCCCCGTCAGATATGACGAAGGGGTGGAGATCCTACTATCCTACTGTCAAAGCACTACCACTCATATAACTGACCATATCCATGGGTGGTGGCGACATCGTAGCTTATGTAAAATCCAACTTGACGACAGGATCTTCTTGGATTGGTTTCTTAAGACCTTGCTCCTGCCCATAGAAAAGGATGTCGCATCTGAATGTCCCCAATCCAAAGAAGAGGCCATACTGAAGGCCCAACAGTTTGACCTTATCTATGCTTAGTCTGGATACCTATACACCATAATTCCAGACACTCCCCGGCCGAGTACCTCCTACCGTGATGCACCAGGGGCATCCCATGCTGCGGACGACATCATATGATCGGTCTCCCAACAGCCACAGCCTCGACCGACACCACCTGCCGTTACACCACAACCAAGCAACACTGCTAGTGTTTCTTACCAGAACCAAGCTCTGGACTACGCAAGAATGATGTCTCAGTTCGGAGCAACAACTTTATATGCACAGCCTGCGCCACTGCAGTAGGCTCAGGCCATGGCTTGGAAAACACAGCAGTATGTGGGGCAAATTCCCACATTTGTGGCACCACTACCCCCACAAATATACTATGCACTTCCAGTGCAACCAGTTCAAGCCACCGCCCTCGATCCACCCGCTCCATTGGGACAAGAGTTCACACAACAAAACTGTCCCAACCAGCCTGCCCCCAACAATCAACAAGGGCAAGCTCGAAATAACCAGACCCACAACCAAGGAAATAATGAACCGTAGGGAGGCAGTCAACAACCGAACCCTCCCAATAATGCCGCTAAAAACCGGCCAACCCAAAACCCCCCATGACAGAATGCACCAAGACGTAATGCCCCATTGCGCACAAACCAACCATGCACACTCTATGATGTTTATGGGCACTACACATTCGATTGTCCCCTCATGGCTCGCGCTAAGAAAGCCATTCAAAACAAGGCCCAATAGGCCACCAACGCGGCAAATCAAGCCCAAACCAACCCAGCACCACAAGGACCTCCCCCCATGGTGCTTCAAAACCCACTACCAGTCCAAGGATTGGTGGAAACTGTACCCCATCCCCAGGCCAATCCCAATGCTCTGGGGGAACCTCCCACTATTGAAACAAGTGTTTACCACCTGCTAGCCATGATGACTGAAGAGGTAAACTTGCAAAAACGACGAAATCATTACGGTACCACCACCGAACCCGCTGACACATCAGTGGAATCATCATCCAAAATAGTCAACCTACCTCTTCAGTTACCCCCATTCCCATGCCCCCCATATGTAGGATTACCAATAACGCCACGGCTAGAGATACAGTCAGCTATAGCATTGTGGATGATTTGGCCCAAATGCCAACCGCCATGTCCGCTCTTGAGGTACTTAAAACATGCCCAACGCAGCGAAAATCCTTACTAGCTGCTCTAGGGGCAGTAGACCCCTCCGAATCCAAGTTGATCACATTTGACATGGAGAACAGGGAACCACGCATGACCTCAACTATTTCCTTCCAAATCCCAGTGTCCATCCGGAATGTGGTCGTGCATCGGTGCATAGTGGATGATGGGGAATCCACATGCGTTATGTCTACCTTGGTTTTGCAGAAACTTGGATCACCAATTCTACAACCATCCTCCATAACTTTGCAGGATTATGATGGACATCCCACTAAATCCCAAGGAATCCTCCCCCACGTCCCCATCACATTATCCAGGAAGAGAGTGCTGATCGACATAGAGGTTGTCAACGCTCAACTGGACTATAACCTTATCCTTGGAAGAAGTTATATGTATGCCATGAGAGAGGTCCCGTCAACTGTATTTCATCTATTGATGTTCCCCCACAAAGAGAATATCGTGACAGCTGATCAACTCACATATCATGATCCTCAAGGGTTAACGACACCCACCAACATTATCCCTACCATCACCACCATTGAGCCGCAAGGGACGACCACACACGCCAATGCCATCCCTGCAATCAACACCATGTTTGAAAACACACCAGCCTCCCCATTGTTGAATGTGGGCCCTGGGTTGTTTGCCGATACCACCATGATGGCTCCTTTCCCATTAGTGTCACCAACACTAACACAAAATGAAACTATGGACTTGTGCATGGTCTCATCAAGCACCACTGCACCCAAACAACAACCACAGCCGCAGCCCCAACCACAACCACAACATCGTCCACAGTTGCAACACCAACAACAGCCACAACATCACCTGGAGCAGCAGCATTACACACAACCGCAACCACAACCGCATCCCCACATGCAACCAGTAGGGAGTTATCTAGGCTCATCCCCAGTCCATACGATTCCCTTCCTCTTCCCCACACCTAGTGTCATGAGCGAACCGGTAATGGCCACCTTAAGCCTAACCAACTTTACGTTGGTAATTCTAGTGTGGTATCTTGATCCACCGGCTCAACCAACAATGCCCCAGGTTGTCTTAACCCCAGTGCAACCCATCACGGTGGAGTCTCACCTTCCACCCAGCCTGCAAAATCCCACCGTCTCACCCGCACCCACACCGCCCCACCCGAAAAGGGCCAGGGGAAAGAATGCCAAAGCCACTGCAGAGCCACAACAAGTTCCACCTTGCACAGTCTGCAAGCAACAGGGCCATCCAAATCATAATTGCCCTGAAATCCCAGTGATCCGCACGCATCTAGATGCCATGGACACAAACGAAAACATCCTAGTGGTTGAAATCCCAACCGCACCCATAGTTAGGAACAAGGCATTGAGGACAAACCATGCTTGCGCCCTTTGTGGATTGTATGGACATTACTCTCACCATTGCCAAGACTTGCCCAAATTTTGAATGAATCTCACTAACCTCCATCAACATTCCCTTGAGTCTGATATCACCTTGATCAAAGAAGTTCATCCACCACCTCCTTCGTCAGACACCATGTCCATTTACATGATGTCTAGTTCTACCAACCCTATCGTCTCCACCATCACCGCCGGTCCATCAGACATGTCTCTTCCATTGTTTCCCCAGCCACAGCTGCAAAATCAGTTGCAACCTCAACCTTAGTTACTAGGGAAACATTGGGGTTCATTCTCGATCAACACGATCCTTTTTGTTTTCCTTTTCCTTTTCCTTTTCCTTTTCCTACCATCCGAGATCATGAGTAAGTCTGTCTTGGAAACCTACAATCTACAGGATTTCACATTGGGAGATCCTGTGTGGTACCTTGAACCACCTACCCTACCTCTAAGGCCCCAGGATGTGTTGACTCATGTCCATCCAATT
>LPNX011183284.1:7093-122777 GCA_001517045.1 Pseudotsuga menziesii
TTGGCCATTTCCCTCGTGAGGAAACAAGATAGAACCAGAAAGACCAAGAATTCATGATAAGTCTTCGGAAAGTTTCATCCATTAGCATGCCAAAAAAACACAAACAGAAGCAGTTTCTAAGGAAGCATAGAGAGACAAATGAACAAGACTAAAAAAGAACATATTTAGTCAAAAAAGTGCTCACGGGGCTCGAGCTTCAGGCCCAATTTCTTGGCTAGCTCAGCTTGGTTGTGCGTGATTTTGTTCAAGATTTGCATGATTTGGTCTTATTGGAGGAGGATTTATCCATGTTGCTTGTCTTTCTCCACAAGGGTTCTGCCCAAGATGAACTTTTGAGACCACTGTAAATCCAACGACTTTTGTGCTAGGGTCAGGGACTAAGTCTTTAAACTCCTTTTTGATCTCCTTGGGACTCTGCCAAGACGCATCCAACTCTGCCTATTTTTCAACATTCCGGATGGTGGCCTGGATATGTTCTAGAAATTCTTGTTTAAAGTGTTTGCTTTTTTCAACTATCATTCTCTGGAAGCACAGGGGAGGAGTCATCGGGTTTCGCTTGTTGGGCCGAGGAGGGGAAGGAACAACGCAAGAATGCTTTCGGGGATACATGCTGAAGGGTGAGGGGGCTAACAACAAGGGCAGGTAAAGAACAGAGGTCTGGGAAGGTACCGCAGAGCTAACAGAGTGATTGGGAGGAGCAACAGTCGTGATGAAAGCTGAAGGAAAGGCCCACAAAGGAGTAGTGAATAGAAAGGTCCAGAGAAGGAGTCGAAAACCACAAGGAGGAGGTGAGAGTTCCTTACCGGTGATGTCTAGAGAAAGAGGGAGCTCGGGAGTGAATACCTCATGCAGAAGACGCCCTTCTTCCCCATAGTCCCACCACCATGCAAAGCTTAGAAACTAAAAATTAATCGCCCCAGGCTCGAGGGTGCAACAAGTGATGGCTTTCCGGTGGAGTGGGTGAGGATCCACATAACAAAGAGAGGTGGTATCATTAGTTTGTATGCCACTTTGCGCTCTTCCCAAGCTTTCTTTTGCTTTTGAGCTTGCTATCGAGAGATGGAGGATTGAGGTGGTGGAGGCCCAGGTGGAGGACTCGGTTTCTCCGGTTCACAAATGTGTCGATAGAGGTTGTCACTTGTGTAATCTCTTATTCAATTAATAGACATGTATTTTCCTGTCCAATAATGTGCATTTGAATGAATATTTAATCCATGGATATGTTTAATTGCTTATACATTGTTGATTATATATGCTAGAGTACATCTAACACCATATTATATAGCATGCTTGTCTTGTTTGTTGTTGTTGAGAAGAATTTGCTAACACAAGCGGGATTGGAAAAAGCTCACTGGGGATCTACTTCAACCGTCCGGAATAAGGTATGATTCGAGGTCCCTTTGTGTTAGATGTTTGGTTTCTCTTGCATATTGGGAAGGGATTGATTTCTCGTGTCTAGCTATCTCTTGTGGTACACCCCAATCCATAGGAAGTTTCTCTCCATAACAGAATTGGTGACTCTGCTGGGGACGTTCCTTGTTTTTGTTTGGGGTTGGGGGCACAATGTGCTTGATTTTATTCACTTGCTCTTTGTTTCTCCTTGTTTCTATGTCACATTTTATAGTATGTTCATACATTGACACTCCCCTAGATTGGTTTGACCATTGGCCTGCTTTTTACTACTGTCTTCTCTGTATACGCAGGATTTTGGCTAAAAGTCGCGTACATACGCGGGTTTTTGGCCAAAAGTCACGTATACATGCAGGTTTTTGGCCAAAATCCACGTATACATGCAGGTTTTTGGCCAAAAGTCGCATGCATACACCCCTGTTCTTTATACGGTCGCGTACATCCTCCCTTTTGGTTGAGTTTGAAGTTGTGGGAAGTTGTTGGGTGGGTCTTCCTGGGTTCTTATGGTGTCTGTTTACTGCTTCTTTCATGACCAAAGACCGTTTTTTCATTGATTTTTCTTTGAAATTAGTTCCAGTCATTTATCTCATTTTTTGTTTTGCCATTAGTGCATTACTCTTTTTGTCTCGGTGTCTTGCTGGCCTTGTGTTGTATACTTGTTGCAGAGACTAAGAGTTTTTAAATGACTTTTATTGCACTTTTCATTCTTTTATATTGAAAAATACAAAGTAGTTGCATTTTTTGCATATGGATTTAAGGAGGTACTTGCATTGGATTGCTTGGATGAGAGTTGTGTTTAGGCTTTCATATAGGAAGGATTGCATTGGCATTCGGAAAGTTATTATTTTTTATGCATTTCATGTAGTGGCATACCCCGTTTTTCTTTCTACACATTGCACTTGGCATTGCTTGTTAGGTGTGCATATTTACTTCATTGCTGAGTCATAACTTCATTAGTTGCACAACCGTTTACCCTTTGAGTAATCACAACCAACTAAAATCAACGCTTAATAAAATGTATTACGCTTTTTTCTTTTCAGGGTGCATCAACAAGATTAGGTTTTAGGGTCTTGGAATAGTTCATTGCAAGTTAATTCTCAAAGACTACTAAACAAAACAATTAGGTGTCTGTCCAAGTCAGAGAGAGAAATCCTTGGTATAATTAGTATTTCTCAAGACGCTCCTCTTACATGGGAGTTAAGCGCGAGGCAGTGTGCACAATTGTGATTGAGATAGCCCTTGGTCACTTTTGTGAGCACTAGAGATATTTCCAAAATGGTATTTGTATCTGAGGGCTCTTTTGAGTTTCAGGCTTTGCTACCCTGCCCATACGGTCAATCATGCCTGCGATTGTCCGCCTGAGCATTGGTTATATTGGGGTGACCTTAGTTGCCTTACCTAGGTATCACAGGGGGTACTTGCAGAGGTTATTCTGTAGGTGTCCTGGCTAGGTAGAGTTCAGACAGCACAGTCGCTTTATGCGTTGAAGCTGAGGGATACTATAATTGGTTACGTACCTCCGCTTGTAGTGTATGGGAGTTTCGAACCTCTCCCAAGAGAGACATAACTGTTGCATTGGGAGATCACTTATCCTCCCCTTGGCTTGCTTGCATTTTGGCTATAGATTTTCTTAAGAGTGTGCTCTTCGTGCGCTAGCTGGCCTTTGGGATCGTGGTTACTTGAGTATATTTATGCTCTCTTGAGTTCGGATCCTTTTATTTTCGGCATGCCTCGTATCTTGTCACTCGTCCGTGGTCCTAGTGTTCATCCTGGTGTTGGACTTGGGGGCACTACAACCCCTTACCTTGTTTATGGATTTGAGAGTGGTCATATCACTCCCTTCGTTCGGTCTTAACACCAGTGTTCACCCTCACGAGGGCAGTAGTGGATACATGAACGTTGAGTCTTCACCTTACTTTCCTTTTTATGTCCCGTCGTCCACCGCTCTGTTTCCTTTGAAGGTAGTTGTCACGATCAATCCTCCCTATATCCTATGGTTTGGACTCTTTACTGGCCATTTCCAAATGTTTTGTACTAATATTGTTGTCATGTAGGGTCCATTTTTTGTACACTCCCTCTGAGGCTTTGATTCGTTCGTGCCTATTTCAGGTATCATGTCTAAACTGACATATAGGTTAGGAGTTCACCTCCACTTGTATTTTGCATGACCTTATGACCGTTTCATCTGAACCTTAGGTACGAACCCATTCCATGATGCCAGGGAACCTTCAAGCTGCTGTTAGAAGTGGTGTTATGTGAATGGTAGAGCTTTTCTATACATGGGTGCCCTAGTTAAATCATTTTTTGCATTTGGTGCCCATGCGGAGTTGCCTCCTTTAAGTTGTGGGAGTCCTTTGTATAGTATCGCCATGTCTTTGAGCAAGAGCCTCATATTTCTCTTGAACTTTATGTTGCCCATTTCCCCGGGACTCCCTTGTATATGTCAAGTTGTAATTGCATTATCATGAATTTTGCTTGCCTTATTGAGCCTTATTCCAGCTTTCCTGCCTTTGATTATCAGCCATATAACCCGAGCTTGTCTCATGTCTATCCAAGCAAAGACTTTTTACATATCTTTTGCACCTTGATTCCCCATTTTTTACCAGGAGGGGACCTTCCCCCGAGTGTTGTTATCCTGCACATGTTTCCTTGCAGTGAGCATAGGTACGTTCCGCTGCTTGGAACTAGTTTGTTTGTCCCCTGACACGCATCTCCTCTTATGTTTGTAACTATAAAGCACTTTTATTCTTTTTCAAGCTTTTCAAAATATCTGAAAAAGTCCAAAAAATATATTAAAAAAACCCAAAAGCCGAGCAGGAAAAGATGTTATCTTTGGCAGCAGTCGAGTCGTGTTGCCTTCGAATAGAGCACTGCATATCACATCCTTTGGTTGGGTTATTAGTTTGACTTTAGGAGTTGTACTCGTTACTCTGATTTTATCTCCACCGACTGGTTAAGCTTCCAGTCCCTATGGAGCCTTTTTTGATGCCTCCTGCATCACATAGATGTCCCAGTTTGCATATCAAGTCCATGCTGCCTACCTTCAGTCACCATTCGCCTTTATGCTCTTGTTCGAAGGAAGTTGAAGCCTGAGTTGGTGTAATATCCCTTGGGGATATCAATGGAACCGAGGGACATCTCATTAGCTCTCTAACTCTAATTATATAATTTTATCACAATGGATTCGATAAACAAATATTAAAATTCTTTTTTCAATATTCATTTCATGACAAATTCCTTTTAATTACAAATAAGTTCAATAATTATTCAAATGTCTTATCCAAGGGCTGGAAATGATTACTAACACCTTATAGAAACATCACATATCCATTCCAATCCAATTGAGACATAAATTCCACATCTAAATTCCATTTACTCTTAATTATGATTAATTAGTAATTAGTGTCTCAATTACGATACTTAACGACAATTAGTGCATAATTGATGGTACTTATTATAATTTCATTTGTTTATTACTTAACCACTGTTTATCAAGTCCAACGGATAATTAACACCTAATAACATGTAAAACATGGCTAATTACCATTTCCCAATTAATTAAACATAGTAATTATGAAAATGATTCCATGAGAACTAGTTAACTAGTTGTTCAATACTAACAACTAGTCTTGCATGAATTCGACACACAACCATGCCAATGAACAAAAAAGTGAACCTACAGCCATTATACAAATATTTAATCATGCATGTACAACAAAATAAAGTACTTTTACAGATCATATCCGAGTACATAAACGAAGGATATTTCAAGTTCAATCAATACAACTAGTTAATGAATACTGCAAGGAATTCAATCAAACCAATCGTACCGAGTTTCGAGGCACACAAAGGTGAAGGTACATATCTAGAAAATAACATTCTACAAAACAAGTAAAGCACCAATAACATAACATATGGCTATACATTCATCTTTTACCAAACACAGAGATTCGAATCCAAAAACTATTGGTCAATTTCACTGCGATGCACATAGTTTTCAATTGAGCTTTCCAAATGCCAAATAAAGAGAGATATATGACTATTGTAGCTCTTGGAAATCATATCAGAGATAACTTACAGTCATATGTCTGTAGCTTTCCACCCATATACATTCCATTAAACAATCCACAAAAAAAGTTAATTCTACTCATCCGAATTGACTAGTAATTCTAGGAATCACTAGAATATTTAAATCCACAGATTGTAGAATAATTCAAATGCAATTCCAACTCTATATAACATGTTTTATCAGTCATAACAAAGTTATATATCATTTTAACATTTTGTCAAACACTTCATATGCAAAGTCACAAATCTACTCAAAACAATTCTGTTGAAGGAGCTAGAAATTGGAAATTGATCTAGAATTTTGGTGGACATTTCCCCAACAATACCAAGAAGATTTATCCTCGCATTATCACACGCATTTCAATATTATTTATAAGATATAAACATAAAAGTAACACTCAGGCATTTTTACAAACACTTCATGTGATAATTCTCCAAACTATGCCAAACAGTCTGATCGAAGAACTAGTTTTTGAATAAAAGGTAAAAGCACCAAATAGAAGTGTCTTAAACCATTCCAAGGATGTTGCACCATCAAAATACACAATATATAATGAAAAGGGAAGAAATATCATTTATGTAGAAGAGGTACCAAATGATTGTTTTCTCAAACAATTTGTGCACAAAATCCCAAAAACTAGTTTCCAATTTCTTCATAAAATTTACTTGCATAAATAGATTGAATGATATGAGAAAATTCTTCCACAAATAACTCATACGTTTCATCAAACATTTTATGTGCATCCATAAATTAATCAGATCAGATCTAAGTAAATTAAATAAACATGACATAAATCACTCATCTTATCAATGCACAATTGACATCATCCGGACCACATTCCACCTAGCCTTTAGCACTACCAAGCCAGATCTCGCTTTGACAGGCCACCCCCAAGCTGAGGCCACAGATCCACAATAGAGGTGCACTGAAGAATAACTCAAGTATCAGCTTAAGAATCCAAAACTCTATTCATAATTCCTCTTCCACCCCACTACTAGGTGCAATGGTAATCCAGACCCCATAGGCCATCAAGATATCGACATTCACCATCAAGATTTATGTGCAGGTTAAGGACAAAACCAAGTAGTGGAAACCAAGGAAAATCAAAAGTATGAACAACCATAACCAATGACCATCCAAAAGAACCATGAAACAACCTCCCAACCAAGGATATCAAACATGTATTTATAGAACAAATAAGGTAATTCTAACTCAATGGGTCAAAATAAAACCATGGTAAGCCAACTTTAGTCAATCCAATAGGGGGGTAAATCAACCACAAAAGGTTAACTCTAATCCAACCTAAGCAATTCGAAATTTCAAGGAGAAGGACTCCAAGCCACTCCACCCATCTCAAAATTAGTGAGGTGGGGTGTCACACAAGCCAAGGGATCTTCCCAAAATAGAAAAGGGGGGTTACAAAAGGATTTACACAAGAGTTACACAAGTATTTACACCAGGAGTTACAAAACCACCAAAGGGGATCAATCAACAAGTGACACCCACCCAAACACTAAGGAGGCCTACTAAATCATGAATTAGGCTCAATAATACCAACATAGGATAAATTAATAAAAAATGGGTCATTTGTACAATGTTTGGGTGATCATCAATTAATAAAGCCACTAAGGCATAAATATGGACCAAGATCAACCAAACAAGTTCTAAAGTACTAGGAATGTCCCCATTCCCCCTCACATTGTGGATCTAGGCCTCCCATACTCTTTTAGTGGTCCTCGATGTGCCAACTGTTTTCATTAATTAATTATTTACAACATAATAATAACGTCTCTATGTCCTTAAAGACCCTTTTTCCGACATCTTGTGCCACAATAATAAAAAATTACAAATTACATATGTCTGGGGCTTAGCACACGGGGTATTACAGTCGGCCATTCCTCAGTTGTCTTGACTTTGCATGTCAACCATTCCCGGTACTGTTACTGGTTCGTGCACATCTTGTTCGATTTCTTCCACATTATACAACGTTGCTGAGTACCTTGTGTTGGTTGATGGGGGATGCCTTAATGCCCTCCTTCCAGCGGATTCCATCCCATCGACTTCAGATCATTTATTATGGGATATGAGTCTAGAGTCATTTGAGTGCCTTGAGACTTATAGTCATTAGTGGTAGGTTCTCTCTCCATTGACAGTTTGAGAATACATCAATGTTCCCTAATCGATGGATTCTTCCAAGTGTTCGACCTCAACACATCTATTCACACTTGTTAGATTGCACTCTAGTACCTTGATTCCCATTTTCATTATCGGTGGGTGATATCGCATCTATTAGTGGTATACATCAATGACCGGTAATCAGACGATGGACTACTGTGTTCGACCTCGACACCTCTATTCGCATAGTAGGACATGTACTCGTAGCAGTTTGTGTAGAAGACTTTCTAGCTTGGTGCCATTCCATGAGATTTTAGCTCTCGTGATTTGATTCCAATGTATGTTAGATATCTTCAACCGTTTTGGAGATCTTGATCCGTTATATATCTTCAGCTTTTATGGAGATCTTGATCCATTGTATATCTTCATCATGGAGATTCTGATCTATTATATATTGTACGTGGCGATGACCACACGTGTCACATTTTGTATATCATGCCTATTCATGGCCATTGTACTCTTATGTATCCGAGACTGCTCTATGTATTTGCAGTCATATGCAGAGATTGATTATTGTACTATACTGATGGATGGCTGGTTCTTCCACTTTGTTCTTCATCACTCCACTTCTGGGATGGATTTTATAATGTATTTCGACCATCATGTTACCCCTTTGACTTCACACATTAGGGGGCATCTGTTATAGCTGATTTTACCACACATGGTTGATCACATGTTTATGGACATCCATGTCCCTCTGCAAACTCTTTAGACCCCATGGACTGATATTATACTTTGATGTTTCCAAGTTCATCCCTAAAAAACACATGTTTATTGCTGTACACAACTTTTAATCCCATACTCGCGTGTACACGCGACTTTTGACCTCAAACCCACATACATCGGGATGTGTGCATAAATCCAAATATTTTTGGAGTTTTCCTTCATGTGTGTCTGAACCACTTGACTCTTGGCCTTCCATATGCCTCGAGATCGCTTGGATTTGACCCTCCATTACCCCTTTGGAGTGCTATATAAGGAACCCCTTAGATACATTGAAGATGGGGAATTGAAGAGCAACGAAACTATAGTCCATTGTTGCCATAGCTTGCATATACTTGAGTTTGCATCCCTTTGTCCCTTTGGAGCACTTTGTGTTCTTCCCAAGCTTGTTGTTGCTTGTGAGCTTGCTATCGAGAGATGGAGGATTGAGGTGGTGGAGGCCCAGGTGGAGGACTCGGTTTCTCCGGTTTGTAGATGTGCCGATAGAGGTTGTTACTTGTGTAATCTCTGATTTGATTAATAGAAATATCTTTTCTTGTCCAATAATGTGCATTTGAATGAATATTGAATCCATGGATATGTTTAATTGCTTATGCATTGTTGATTATATATGCTAGAGTAGATCTAACACCATATTATATAGCATGCTTGTCTTGTTTGCTGTGGTTGAGAGCAAATTGCTAACGCAAACGGGATTGAAAAAAGGTCAACGGGGTTCTACTTCAACTGTCCGGAATAAGGTATGATTCGAGGCCCCTTAGTGTTAGATGTTTGGTTTCTCTTGCATATTGGGAAGGGATTGATTTCTCGTGTCTAACTGTCTGTTGTGGTACACCCCAAGCCATAGGAAATTTCTCTTCGTAACAATCCTAGTTGCATGCCATTATCTGTAGTTGCATGACATTGAGTGTTGTTTATATAGTTGTCGTGAGTCCATGATATTCATGCAATAAATTAAGTCTTGTAGAGGAGGACTCATCAAATTAGCAATTTGAATTTCATTTTTGACGAAAACAAGTGGATATTGGTAGCCAGGTTCACATAGGTGGTAGTCAGATAGTTTTGGGACCGTTTTCAGTCTAGTAATTGTTCTTTGTTGTTATAACCGCAATCGTTGACACATTGTCATGCCATATATCGTAGCCCCAAGTGACTCGTGACAGAGTCATATCCCAGTTGGCACTGCCTTGTAGTCGCTAATCATCACTTGTCATCTTGCAAAACTAAGCAATGAGTGCGTGACTTAAGCAACTTGAGTGAATGACTAATTAAAATTTATGATATTTTCAATATTTAGAATGAGAAATCAAACTTAGAATATAAGAATTTCAACATTTTGAAAAAAATATATGGATAAGTAATTTCTAATGTTGAAATAATGCTTCTCACTTGAAGGGTAAAATTCAGAATTTAATTTTTTTATTGGAAAGACAATTTTTAACTTTATACTTCTAAAAAAAAAGTTGACACAAACCCCTTGAAGAACCCATAGGAGTTGATCCATAAGCTAATGATATGATACGCCAGTTAATCCATAAGTTTAAGTCTCAATTTTAGATCGCAGCAGTAATCTAGTTAGTTTATGCCGCAGAGGCTGACGGAGTAGAGCCTATTTCATTTCTAGAACCAGTTGTTTCAGCGCTGGTTAAAGCATTCAAGTAAGAAGCAGCAGTTTAAGAAGCCTTTTATTTTATATAATTAAACGATGAGCGAAAAAACGAATGAAAGTAAGGGATGAAGGGCTAAAATCCTTTGGAAGTGCTGGGAACTGTTCAAATTTGAACGCTGCATATTACCGATCGCACGGTGAGATTTCGTTCAACCCTTGTGAAGGGAGGAAATTATGGAGTTTATGTCATTAAGCTCTTCTTCCTGCGTGACCTGGTCCTCAAAGCTTTGGACGCAGTGAATGTGCCTTTAACCCCTGACGAGCTTAATGTTTGAATCCACACTTCTCTCTGTTCGAAGTCATTGAATGACCGTTCCTCCCATTCCGAGCAGAAGACTAATCCAAATGGGAGCCTTCTCTCTTATCCAACGGGCATGTAAGGCCACGACAATACTTCACGTTCAGAAAACTACACTTAGACTGGACCCTTTTTCATTATCCAGACGTTTGCTCTGTACAAATTCACAAGCCATAGATTTGAGGCAGCACCCACCAGAGCTCATTAGGAATTTTTCGATTATCGCTCACATTGATCACGGCAAATCTACTCTCGCTGACCGTCTCCTGGAGCTCACCGGAACCATAAAGAAAGGCCATGGGCAGCCACAGTATTTGGACAAATTACAGGTATTATGCTTTAAACCCTAAAATGACACGTTGCCGTCCACGAATCCTTAAAACTCGAATGATATCCAATGGCTTTTCTAAAATCTACATAACAGCGCTTTAAGACTGCAATATGCCATTTTGGTATACACACATGGGAATGCAGAAGACATTCAGGTACCGAAAGATAACAAGTAAGCCTTTGAAACTTCTGAGAAAAAGCCCGACTTGTGGAAGTTAAGCGCTTGAAAATTTTCAGAGGGACACATCAGCAGTAAAATCTTATATCAACGCGAACTTGCTCAAATTCTAGCATGTGCATATTTTCTTTCAAGTTTTTTGTTTTGCTTCTGTAACGCTTTATTAGTGGAATTTGAATGCATAAGTATTTACAAAATGAAGTTTTCAAAATAGGTTCCTATCCCAGAGCTATATATTGTTTGTTTTGGACCAGTAGGAGGCAAAATCGGAAGCTTGAAAGTTTCACCTGTACGTAAGTAGTGTTGGTATTTGAGAGCACACATATGGTATTTGAAAGCACACAAAGTATAATTTTCACATTCAATTCACTCACTTCATATTGCACAGGAAGACAGATTTACAGTATTACATTTGTTTCAAAATTGGCTGTGGAGGATGAGAATTGATTATCCACAAACTGCTCACCCGGAAATAGAAAAGTGTCAATCATATGTATTCTAAACCATACTTCTATTTTTATGAAAATAGGGCATGAAACTAAAATGAGAATTACAATAGAGTTTTTGCATGTCCAGTTGACAGAGATGTCTTCAAAGTATGATTGTCTTTTAAGAGTCATAAATTATACCTGAAAGGAACAATTTGATTATAGATACCCAGAGAGACGACCCATCTAGAATATGCTTCTGGTGGAGTTGGTGTGCCGTTCTCCCTTGTAGATGTCGATTATCAGCTGGCTTGCTGTTCTCCCTTGTAGATGTCAATTATTAGCTGGTCTGTTGCCAATTTGACTGCTGCCTTGGCCAGGGAATCAGCTTCCATATTATTCTCCCTGTATATGTTCAAATCTGGAAGACATCTTAGATACCCTCCTCACTCTCACTTGATGATGCATGCTGCTTAACTGTATTGAGTCTGTCAACCATCCAAGGATAACCATGGAGTTTCCAAGGATCTCTATTGCTGCAACACAGTCAATGTTCCTATGCGATTGAGAGAAGGGTGTTTGTAGCCAAAAGCTCTGTTTGATCATCTATGCCTTTGCCCAGGCCAAGTTTGAATCTTATATTTGAAGTGTCGTGGAGTTGTATCCAAACCCCAGCTCTGCTCTGCTGGCCTTATCCTTGGATGCTCCATTGAATCTGCCTTGGGTCATGCCCTCCTTCCTTGAGGGGGATCTTGGCAAATTTGGGCTGTTTCTAAGTTGTTGGTTCTAGCTTTGGTCCAAGGCTCGCTTTTAGCCTGTGGAAAACTTCAAGTGGAGTTAGCTTTGCCAGTGAGCCAGATTAACCAAAGGACCTAGATAGGAAGAGCTAAGACATCCTTTGGTTTCCTTGTGTCCAGTGTCCAAGAACAAACTCTAATGTTGGTCCTTTTCACTTACCTTTTGATTTAGACAGGTTTCTGATTGCACTCCAATTTTTTTTGGTGTAATGACAGTGAATCAAGAGGTGAAAGACCGATTCTGTTGATTGTTCACAGAGAGAGCATTTCCCTGGTTCTTCCCATTTGCTTTGGAGATTATCCTAGGTAAGTATGGGGTTATTGAGAGCAAGCCAGGCAAATAGTCTAATTTTAGGAGGATCTTGTACCTTCCATGTGTGAGTCCCCTGCCATTTGTTTCCAATTGTTGTTCGTGGTCTAAAAAATGCCCCACAATCCATCTTTACTGAATAAGAGCCCTTGATTGGGTTGGCAACTTATTGATCTATTATCTCACTTGTAATTCCCAAATTATTATTATGAGCCAAATCTGATCAAGATGGGCTAGTGGGATCGTGACATTTGAGAGGAATTTGAGATGTCTGATATTGAGCTCATTCTAGAGGATTTGAGCATTTATTAGGTTTCTTCCTTCACCATCCATTCAACCTTACCCAGTCGAATTGATTCCTGTCTCCAATTTTCAAGCATAGATGATTGCCTGTAATGCTAAATAAATCTCTCATGGACTGCCAAAAATTTGAGCCTCCCCTATTGTGATTTATGGTAGATTGCAATTTGCATCCATTCCTTGATTGTCTTGGGGTGTATATATCTGTAAGATAGGATCTGTTGCCCAAGTCTGTTCTTTGATAAGAGCTTTTGTCCTCCTTTCATAGTGAGTGCTTTCAAGAAATGGTGAATATGTTTGATGCCCTAACCTCCGTTACCCTTGGGATTCAGACCACCTTCCAGCTGATTATAGGGATACAGCAATGCTCTTGATTTCATCATTGAGGAGGCAAGGCGTTACTCTTCAAAAGTCTTATGCTGCTTTGTCGACTTTTGGAAGACGTTTGACTCAGTCCCAAGGGAGGGTCTGTTCCAAAGGCTTGGATACATTAGCATTTTAGAGACCCTTATCGCTATTATCACGTGCCTCTGTGAGTATGTTCTTGGCTGCCCTCACATAGGACATAGGTTGTCATACTTAATCAAGGGCAACATTCGAATCTAGTAGGTTTGTTCCCTCTCCCCCATTTTGTTTGGGATCTATATTGATGTGTTGGAGTCCTTCCTACACAAGCATATCCAGGCCACTAATGGTTGTCTTCTTGATGCAGATTGGCAACCCCAAATCGCCATATCCCAACTGCTTCCCCAGGATTCAGTTTGCTTTACGTTTAGCAAACTCTAAATTCGGCTTCTCAGCCAAATATTTCTTCTGCGTGTCTAAATCAGCCTCAACTAATTCGATCCGCAAACTAAATTCCGCAATTGTCTTTTCGCAAGACAACATCTTCCTCAAAATAGATTTCCACAAGCTTGCTTCGGCAACTCAATCTTTCTGCAATTGCGGGTTGTGGGCATGCAATTCCCAGTGTTCCCAAAAACTGACTTCCGCAATCATGCGGCCGCAAAGGTCCTTTCCGCAATCGGATTGTGGATACACCTTCCCACTTTTCCCAAAATTGGGCTTCCACAATTTTCCTTCCGCAAGTCTCTTTCTGCAGTCGGGTTGTGGATTGCGGAGGTGCCTTCAACTTTTCCCGAAATGGGCTTCCGCAATTTCCTTTCCCAGATCTATTTCCGCAACTTCTGAGAGACGTCAATCTCTTGCGGCTTTGATCTCGTTCGTCAATCTGCTATCACCTGCGGGACTTCACTTTAACTTTGCGGATCTCTTATCTCCTGTGCAGGTTCACTTCGTGAATCTTTTCCCACCCTCGATCCATCCTTTCTCCTTTAATCTGGATCGTCCAATCTCTGTCGAATGAATTGAATGTACTCTATGCAATCTTGCGTTTATTGATCAGAAGATCGATCAATCAACTCGGTCTACCTTCTTCCGGACTTGATCTTCTTCGCTAGATCTGTCCATAGCTTCCATAACTTCATTCTTCACACAACTCTGCAAATTTATTCATCCAGGCATCGATCCAAGGTATACACAACAAACACATCAATTACACAAGCAACCATACACAGGGATTGATTAGACGTCTTCTGTAACCTCAAAAGCCCTAATTTACAGAGTATAGTACACGAAGATCATCAATCATTCAATTCATGAATTCATACATTCAGACATAACTGCATTTACACAGAGATATGCCGAAATAGGCTTTCCTTTACTCAATATAAGGAATTCGTACATTCACATTGATCTAGAATCTACGTTCTGATCTTTATAAACCTGATACAACTCTAATCAGTGTCCTTGGCCTGATTTCTCACTGTTTGGCCACCTCTAGCCAGATTTACATTGTTTGGCTACCCCCCTTAGCCAAATTTTACATTGTTTGGCTACATTTTATTTCCTTGAAGGCTTACAGAATATATACAACAGGATTCATGAACCAATTCGGGTTTAGATCCTCAATACACTCAACAATATGCTAACTAATTCTAATTAAGACAAACTCTTAAGCCTATCCTATGACTCGCTGCCATTAGATGAGGAATTTACATGACTCACACTTTGACTTCATCATTCATTCATTCACCTAGTGACTCACCTAAATGACTCATCACCCATTTAGAATCACATTTAAACATAGGTTTATTTACAATATAATAGTTCAAGAACTATTAATTCAAGAAATGAGGACCCCTTCTAGGTCTGATCCAAACATCGGGCTTGGACTTGGATGGAGAGCAGGATGCTCCTGCATCACTTCTCCACGATGCCTTGATCTCCATTTTCCATTTGTAGATGTTGTGATTCTATTGGCCTCTAGCCTAGATGATTTATAGAGACAATTGGATACCCTTTCTAGATTTTGTGATCTTTGATAATGGATGGTCAATTTGGTGAAACCTAGGTTATGATCTTCAACAGTTAGGACGTCCTCTTGAATTTTCTTTTTTATTTTTAGGTGGAGGAGTTCGAGACATAACATACACTTATTTGGGGGTTCAATTCTCAAGAACTTGGTTTGGTTCGAGGAGATCCCTCTAGCCGTGGAACAACAAGGGCTATGGCTTCTTTGTTCTTCTTAAGAGACAATGCCTTTATAACCATTTTCATGATACATGTCAAAAATGTATCTCATGGACTCCGTTATCGGGATCTCTGTTACGTGGGAGTGCCCCCGCCCCCTGCCTGCCTGTGCTCCTGCTCTCAAAGCTTGCTCCCTTCTCTCTCCCTTTAGAATCTCGCTCCTAGAACGCTCTCGAGGCGCTCTTTACCTCTCCTATTTAAAAGCTCCTATACTAGGTTGATAATTTGATGACGATGTTATGGTACCTCCCTTCTTTGCCAAGCTACTATAAAAGTTGTTATGGTTCATCATTTGATGACAACGTTATAAGTACTAGATGATTGATGTTATATGGTTTAATCCATGTTTTCTATAGTTAATTCAACATCCTATATGTTTTTTTAGATATGATTCCATCAAAATATATTAAAATATATACTACATAAAAATCGCTCCCTAAACGCGAGCTTTTGAAAATTTTGCTTTTTGCTCCGCTCCCGCTCCCTGCTCCCTGCTCCCCACTCCCAACAACTTAGATCCAGATAATAGTCTTCTAGAGTTCGGAGGTTTGGGGGCATAGTATGTTTGTGTTGGATTTTGTGCAACTTCAGAAGTTATTCTTATTGTAATTTTATTGTATTGTTTTGTACATCCTATGGGAGATTATACTGATGTAAATATTCTTGTAAACCCTTGAAAGAAGCAATGTAAACCTTGGGGAAGATTACATAAGAATCTTTTTTTTATTTCTCCTCAAGGTAATTCGGCCCAGTCAGTCAAGCAAGTCGACCTAGTTAGGGTTAAAAGTCAGTTTTGTAAAGTGTATAAATAGAGAGGCTAGGCACCTCATTTAGACACAACACAACAAGCAAGTTCGCCTAGTGAAGGATAAGTTCGCTCCAACAGGAGAAGCAATGTTTTTTTTGGGTTTTCTATTAGAGATATTTTCTTCTTTCTCTCTCTCTCTTCTTGTACTCTGTTCTCGAGATTGATTATCTCTATACGAAGGTTGCTGGGTTTTCTTTCTATTGGGTTTCCTAGGATAAACTGTTGTGTTCTTTGTTTTTGTGCTTTGTCTTTCTTCTAGAGATCTTATAGTTTATTTGCAATAAATTTATATTGCTTTAATCTTGTAAAATCTAACATGGTATCAGGGTAGTTCTAGAAGCCATTGCTGAGAACTAGGGCTTGTTATTTGAAGGCCTTACCTCAACATTTTAGGAGAAAAAGACACTTGGAAAGTTCTCTCTAGGGGAGGCGCATCTTCTGGTGAAGGAAGAATCAAATTCCGAGAAGTTTCATTTTTGCCCTAATTTCGTTGCTACAGTTACTGCAGAAATTAGGTTTTCAAGTTTTGAGCTGACCAATCCATAGTTTTGGCTCGACCTCACATTCTCTCAACTCGCCTTGCTAGAGCGTATCTATCTGTGAGGTTAGTTTCACAAAATTCCAAACTTCATTTTTGACCTAGCTCCTGCTACGGTTTTTGGTTTAGATTTGCAGACACGATGATTGGAATGAAGGTTGAGGATCGTCTTGATGGGGCTTCCAACTTCATATCTTGGAAGTCTAGAGTTCTTCTCATCTTGGAAGAAAATGACCTCTTGAAGTTCGTCAATGAGAAGGTCCCAGAACTAGAAGCTGAAGAAGACAAGTCTCAGCGGAGGAAGTATGATGTCAGAGCTAGGAGAATACTAGTAGATAGACTCAGTCAAGGACCACTTGGTTCTTCAAATCTCAAAAAGAAGAGAACTAGGAAGATGTTCAAAACCCTAAGGAGGCTATTTGAGCACAATAGCATCAATGTGACTCTCACATTGAGGAACCAGCGATCTAACATGAAGATGGCCAAGTCTGAATCAATTTCCTCATACTTCATGAGGATCACAGAACTTAGGGACAAGTTAAGATCCAATGGAGAAGCTATTGAAGAAAAGGAGATTGTCATGACTATGCTAAATGGGCTTCCACCATCTTGGGAGTCTTTCATCCAAACCTTCAGTGGATGCACCAAGTTGCCCAAATTTGACAAATTATGGGCAGATTGTACTCAGGAGGAAACAAGATTGCAACAAGACAAAGACTTCATGGCACTCAACCTGAGGAGAATCAAGCATTCATGGTCCATGCTAAGAAAGACAAGGGAAAGGGAAGAAAATTTCACCACCATAAGCATCAAGGTAGAAGACCAAGCCCTTCTCTAGATCAACAAGGAAAGAAGAACGATCTATCACAATTACAATGCTTCAGGTGCAAGAAATATGGTCACTATGCAAACAAATGTCCAAGCTCAAGAAAAAGGAAACATGAAGCCTAAACAACTGATGTGGAAGAAGGTCATCATCACAAGAAACAAAGGAGTGAAGATCGTACATAATTCTTCTTCATATCGGCATTATCAGTTGCTATTCCCACCACTAGTGGCGCTTGGCTCATTCATAGTGGTGCTTCCAAGCATATTACTGGATATAAAGAAAATCTTTCAGAAATAGTTGAGAAAGAATGTCATCTCCGTGTTGTACTTGGAGATGATGCCAACTATACTGTAAGAGGATTTGGGTTGGGTCTACCTCCCTTTAGCTAGATTCTAAAGATATGTTACATTTGAGTGATGTGCTTTATGTGCCTTGTATGAAAAGAAATCTTGTCTCCATATCTTTCTTGGAGGCCAAGGGATATAAAGTTGCATTTTCAAATGGGAAAGTGCTTGCTTGGCACAAGAATTCAAGCATGGACGCAACAAAAGTAATTGAAGTAAGAGAGGAGAGCTTGTATCGATTGAGCACTCCACCAACTCAAGCACTAGTTCATGACCCCACTAGCATGGGTGAGCTATGGCACATAAGATTAGCTCATATCAACTATAGAGCTCTCCTAGTACTAAGAAATATTGTGATAGGTCTACTAGTTCTTCACATGGACCATGACGGAGTTTGCAGGGCATGCGCGCTTGGCAAGAATACCAAGGGATCCTTCCCAAATAGCGAGAGCGGATCTAGAGAAATATTTGATCTAGTGCACTCTGACTTGTGCGGACCTATGACTCTTACTTTGTATTAGTTTTTCTCAGAGATCTCCACTCGCTTTAAGAAGTCTGGAAAATCAACTCGGCCGCAATATTCACTAATCCAAGATGAAATACACCACACAAATTTGGAACTTGCAGCACATGAATCCTTACAAAACAATAAGGCAATCACACATGACTCATAAATTTACCCTGGAAACCCCAATGTGGAAAACCAACTATCTGTGGGGCTTTCTTCTTTCTTGAGCCCAGAGCAAATAAAATATAGAAGAGGTACAACAAGATTTAGAGAAGCAACTGTTGAACCTGAAGGGCCAAAGCCCTAGATCTGCAGCAGCTGCATTTGTTGCTCCTTGGAAAATGCGCCCCCAGTAGTACACCCTCACCTTGGATTTCTCAAATCTGACTCTGCTAGTCACTGGATGTTGTACACTCTGTCTATCTTTCCGAAGGATGCTCCCTCAGCTCTCTGCTCTGATTTGCTCTGCTATGGAAGATGAACCACGTCCTCAATCACTTAAAACGTCCCCCTTGCAGTTATAGCTGCATCCTCTCTTCTCAAAAAGACGTCCCAACTATACTACACCTAGTCAGTCTCTGACTGATCACTGAAGACCTCTCCTCAGGAACTGATGAAGACCCTCAACTCTTTGGGACCTCACAGCCTCCCACACATGTGTAAGAGTCTCCTCATGTCCCACACGTGTGATGTGTTGCTGCTCACGTCCTCCTCCAGGTGCTCACTCTATTGTTGCTGTTGCTCCTCTTTAGTCTCTGAGTATGCTCAGTGAAGGCTCTCTCTCCCACTGCCCTGATGATAGAACTCCTCACTCTGTGAAGATATGTCCTCTCACTACCCTTAGGAATGCGCCCCCAGCTATCTCAGACGGTTCACCCTCCTTTGGTCAGCTGCTGCTCACAGCTGCTTTGATCTCCTGATACTCACAAAAGATAATTGACTTTGTTAGACACACCAAGCACACAGAGTGGGGGGGGGGTGAATCTGTGTGTGCAATCTTATTACTGTTTCAATTTTAATAATCAACAACTAATTCATCAATGCATTATTCTACCATTTGCACAATCATTTCATAAACATCTATCACTTCATCATTTATAAATCATAAGCATATGAATCATGAATTCATAACAAGAACCATAACACAAGAGAACACAACACCATATGATTTTGTAATCCTTTGTATTTGTTTTGGAACGGCTACAACCGTGAGGTAAAATCAACACCTACTGATACAAAGAGCACCTACTCTTCATCTAGGACCTGCCTGGTTTTCTTAGACCCTGCTAAGAAGGGTTTGAGGTATCCTAACCTTAAAAGCAAGGCAAGCTTGCTTTTACAATTAAAGCTCACTGTCACATCATCTCATCAATCACATCAACATAACCTGTCTCTTCAATCTGTTCTACTGTTGGTCAATCTCTGCTACTCATGCTCTTCTTTGATCATCATTCTTCTTTGCTGCAACTCTGCTCATCATCATTAGAATGTCACCATCATCTTTTGTTGTGCATTCCTGGATCTCTGCTGCTCATCCTCTTCTCTGATCATCATTCTTCACTGTTGCAACTTTGTTCATCATCATTAGAATGTCACCATCATCTTCTGTTGTGCATTCTCGGATCTCTGCTGCTGTTGAGTAGTGTGAAAAGGTCTTCAACGCTTCCTCATCATCCTCAAACTGTGGAGGTTATCTTCTTATGCTGTGGATACATTTGTGTCACCTCATCACAGGATTTTGCTCATACCCATGGGCCATGTCATAGGTCTGCGCATGTCAAATGTGTCACCAATCACTGTCAGCTGTCCACATCAATTAATCATCAATGTCATCAAGGCTGTTGTATTGGTCTTTGATTGTTGTACTATCAAATCCACTGTTTCACTTAGCCAATGTCTGTGTGTGGAAGAAGGCATTAACAACATCCAAGGCTTGAATTGATTCTGGACTCAGTCTCTCTCTGAGTCTCTGCTGCAGCCAACCCCTGAAGCTATCATCAAGTGGATCAATTGACCGGTACTTGATCTCCTTGCCTTGAGATGATTCGACTCGCTCTTGAGCTAAGTCCATCTCTGTCATCTCATAGCAACTCAATCTCTGGCTGGTACTAGAATGAGCATCTCACTCATATCTCTACCCAGTGGACTGACTCTCCAAAGGCTCATTCAAACTGGGAGCTTCTTGCTCCAACTCCATCTTTGTGTCTGACGAGGATTTTGACAACCATCCAACTGGTCCTGAAGTAAGTCTTCCCCGCACCACATACTCTCCACCAATCTTGTGGCCCATCAGCACTGGGTTAGCTCCCATAGGATAAGTGAATATCAACTGTCTCTAAAACACTACAAAGAACCTAGCATCATCCAACGCTGACATTGAGAGTATGCTCACTCTTAGTCCTGGTATGAAGAGGACTCCTGATACCTCTTCCATCAATGTCATCTTGAGAGAAGTGTCGTGCTCTCTCTCTGTCTCTGACATTGATCCATGTTCCAGACTCCCTCTGAAACTCTGCTTCAAAATCTCTTTGAAGTTGACCACAGGCTGACACAACAACCTGTACAACGTGCTTTGTTTGATGCTATGTCTCACTGCTACATCCAAGGTCACTCCCTCTGAATATAGAAGACTTTGTCCATCTCTGAACACCATACTATTTTCCTCATCCACCAAAGCTGACACTGAGGGTAAATCTCTCAGCTTTGGTCGATGCATCCTTCCTGCCGCCTTCAAAGAACTTCTTGGCCCAAGTTAGAATTCAACTCATCCAACTCCCTCTTTTGCATGCGTGAACCTGTCTCTGAAACCCTAAGGAACAATTCTCGTATTCCCATCATTTGGCTAGATGCAAAAACCCTCTTTCACAGATCTAGGGTTCATTCTCACAGACCTGATGTCTGACTCTCACAAATCTGATGTGGCCTTTTTATAATCCGAGCCAGAGAAATTGTGAAATGATCACAATCAACTTTATCATGTAAATAGGAGAACCTAGTGCCTTGGAAGGCGTGCTAGATCTCTGGGAGAAACCCTTAATACTCAACAACTACAACTATCTCCGAAGGAATGCGCCCCTCTGGCATGTGTGACTAATTTGACAACGCCCCCCTTTGCTATGCTCTGCTCTGATCTTTGATGGAATCAAGTCAAAATCTCTGTCTAGGGAAGTGCACCCCCTCCCAGTCTCTGAAATGTGTGCCCCTCTCTTCCTCTGCTATCCCGACCATTGAAGAATGCACCCTCTCTCTCAAGGATGCACCCCTCTGACTATCCTCTGTCTGCTCAATAGAAATTCCCTCTAATTGTCACTCAATCTCTAAATGATTAAGGCACCCTCTCCTCAATCTCTGAAGAATATGTCTCATTAAACAAGGTACACCTTGCTCTATCATAGATCTAATGCCTGCTTGCACAGATTTGATAGATCTATCTCAGATCTAGTCACCAATCTCATAGATCTGATCCCTGATCTCATAGATTTGATAGATCTGACCTCTACCCTCACAGATCTGAACCCTACTCTTCAGATTTGGTAGATCTAGTCTTTATCTTCACAGATCTGGCCCCTACCTACTCAGATCTGACAAGTCTCTCATAGATCTCACTTCCAAATTCTCAGATCTGATAGATCTGACCTCTACAAGAAGAAGAAATCATGGCATCAATTTGATGGAATAATGAAATTGATAAATACTTCAAATCAACCCATCAAGAGATGACAATGAACATATTAAAATCATCTCAAAGTATCTAAAAGGTCCTCCACATAATTGGTTCATATGGTTTGAGGAATGGATTAAGGGGGTTGTCGATAAATTGGCCATTGTTTGTTTTGGATCTTATTAGAAATGCTCTTGGAGTAAAGGGACGTTTAGAAAATATTCTTGCTCTTGAAGTTGAGCACTTGTAATGTGAACGGACAAACTATCAATAGTGCGATTAAGGAGTACAACAAAAGAATCAAGATCTCAAGAGAGATTCGATAAGAACTCATCATAAAAAGATGAAGATAAATCTTCCTTTAGAAATCTTAATTAGAGATTGCTTGCACATGTTGATGTTTCTCTAGGTTGCAACCTTAGGAAGGTATTCTCGCAGATTGGTCGTGCTAATTTGACCAAGGGGGAATGATAAATTCATCCATGGGACATCCATGGGAAATGGCCATGCTGTTTTGGTTAGTGGTGAATGGTTCAGGCAGGGGCAGACAATCTCCCATTATCCCAAGTCATACGGTGTGGGGAGATTGGCCCCAGAGTGCTTTCACATTGCCTGCTCCGTGATGGAGTGATCTATTCTATATTAGAGATTTGACTTGTTTATTTGATAGGGGCTTTCATCCCCTTGTGGAATATACAAGTCTAGTCTAATGTTGAATTGACATAGCTCTAAAAAGTGTTTGGAACTTCTTAGAGGGCCAATTCAAAATTAGATCTCTACGCGTGAATAATTCATGCATGTGAGGAGATGATCATCAACATGGACAACTTTTCTAGCATAGAAGAAATAACCAAGAAGACAAGTCCCAAATAGCATTGAAGAAGTTTTAGAGAAGATTGAAGACAAGAAGACAAGTCGATCTCATCAAAAGTACAAGTTGGCCCCAAAGTGAAATTAAAGGTCACTTGATGTGTATAGATAAGGTGCTCACACATTTCCTTTTCATCATCATCACATCACTCTTCTCCTCTCATCTCATGCGCACTTTCCAAGAAGGCTTAGCAAAGGCACAAGGAGTAATTTTTGGGGTTTCTTATTGTCTCCAAAGATTCGCTACCCTTGCTAGGGTTTCCTCATGAAGGAGGTTCGCTATCTATGCCATGGTTTCATCATGATTGGTAATGTACTTGAATTGGATTGATTTCTTTTGAGAAACGTTGGATGGGTTTTCTCCTAAGATTGGGTTTCCTAGGGTAAAATTTTTGTGTCTATCGTGCATGGCTGTCCTTCTATGATGTGGTGTTTCTGCTACAAATTAGAAGTTGAAATTTTCAGTGTATAATTATTCAATGATAATAGTGGGATGAAATTAATGTTTGAAAATCATTAGGAAGTAATTATCATGATCTGAAACTTGTATTTCTCTTGCTACATGAGAAAAAAATTCAGCATGGTATCGGAGCAGTTCTGAAAGACATCCATTGATCAACTTTTTGCCCTAAAGTTTGGAAATTAGGGCTTCCAAGTTTGGACCTTTATAGCCTAAAATTGTACTTGAAACTAGTGTTTTGGAGGTCGCCTCTGCAGGGCGCATCTATTGGTGGAGTCAGTTTTCAGTTTTGTCAAACTTCAATTTTGACATATTTTGTCGGTGCTAGGGTTTTTAGATAAGATTTCAGATATCTTGTCAAGATGGTGACAGGTCTCAGAGTGGAAGATAGATTGGATGGTGCTACAAATTTGAGATTCTTGGAGACCATGATACTCTTCATCTTAGATGAAAATGAGATTCAGAATTATGTAAAGGAAGAAGAAGTTTTACAAAGAAAAATACAGGTGGAGGATCAACTCCAGAACAAAAGAAGGATCTTTCATAGGAGGAACTTGGAGACAATGCCAATTATGCTGTAAAAGGAATTGGGATATCATTTCAACTAGATTTTGTAGATTCTCTACACATGAAAGATGTATTGTTTGTACCAGGATTAAAGAAGAACTTGCTCTCTATTTCAACATTGGAGGATAGAGGCTACAGAGTTGCATTTGTGGATGGTCAGGTTCTTTTATGACCTAAGGGCTTGAACATAGACTCAGCAGGAGTGATTGGTGTTTGAGAGGGAGGACTATACAGATTGTCAAGACATTCATTCCAGGCATTGGTACATGATACTATCGGTTTATGTGAGCTATGGCATTGGAGATCTTCTCGCCTGCATTACAGGGCTTTGCTAACATTGAGGAGGATGGTTATAGGTCTTCCAAAGCTCTAGGTAGAGCATGATGGTGTTTGCAGGGGTTGTGCACCTGGCAAGAATGCCAAGGGTTTTTTTTCGAGCAGTGATAGTAGATCTAAGGGGATCTTAGATCTTGTGCATTCAGATGTATGTGAATCAATGATAGTATCATCTTTGGGTGGCTTCCTGTACTATGGGACATTCATTGATGATTTCTCCTGGAATACATAGGTCTACTTCATGAAGACCAATGATGAGTTCTTTAGTAGGTTCTAGGAATTCAGGGCTCAGGTAGAGAACTTGACATGAAAGAAGATCAGGGTTTTGAGGTCAGATAATGGAGGAGAGTTTATCTCCAAGGAATTCAATGATTTCTGCAAGGAAGCAGGGATCACGAGGGAGTTGACAGTTCCTTACAACCCTTAGTAGAATGGGGTTGCGGAAAGGAAGAATAGGTCAGTTGTGGAGGCTGTGAAGGTGATGATTCATGGTCAAAACTTACCCACCTTCTTATGGGCAGAGGCTGTAATTTTTTCTTCAAAATTCAACTAGGGATAAATAGTATATATAATTTGTTACTCGAAACCACACATGAATTTCTTTTACTAGTATTGCATCGGAAAGTAAATACTGAGAAACATTCACAACATCACATATAATATAGACACAATATTTTGTGTATGGAAACCCCCGGATAAAACCCAAGATGGGAAAACCGGTGCAACAGTCATATAAGAAATTTATATTATGAATATATGGAACTTTTACAACCAGCAGATAAATACACCCAACCTGGCGAATTGAAACCTTTGCAGAAACACTGGACAAATCCAGCAACCCAACACACCCCCAGTGCAACTGAACGACCCTTGCATCAGCAGTATGACCTCCTTTGCGCAGCTGTACGGATCCGTACGGTTGTACGACTGCCCTTGCCAAATGGTATGACTGTCCTCTGTGTGATCCTGTATGACCTCTAGCTTAGCTTGGAAGCTCGGTGACTCTGTCGGGAGAGTGCTCCTTCGTCTTCTCAGCAAATTCCTCTGTCTTACTTCTCTCTGTATGTATCTCTCCTATGTATGTGTCCTCTCCACCAAATCTCCTTTTAACTCAATGGCTAAGCGAAAACCCTAATCCTCATTATGGATCAATGGATGTGATCCTCCGGTGAGATCAATGACCAAGATTAGATTAGCCATCACTTAAATTATTTCACTTTTCACTTTATAAAAGTGATTCCATTAAGTCAAAATCAAATTAGAATAATTAATGTATTTTCCTAAGTCTAAACTTAGGAAAATCACATTAATTCATTTGGCTTCCTGTTTAATTTCTTCCTAGCATGCAAGGACACATGCAATGCTAGAAGACCTTCCTTGTTGCCACTTTCTAACAGAGGCGTCCAACATAACCATTTATGTTTAGAACAAAAGTCTTCATTGGATATTGGGGGACAAGACTCTCGAGGAGGCATTCACAGGAGTGAAGCTAGAGGTTAGTCACTTGAGGATCTTTGGTTGTCCAACATAGATCCATGTGCCGAAGGAGAAGTGGAAGAAGTTAGAAGCTTCTGGGAAGAAGGGTACTTTTGTGGGATACATCAAGACTTTGAAGGCTTACAAGATCTACATTCGAGGACAATGTCATTTTGAGGTTAGTCAGGATGTTACCTTTGACGATGAGGTACCCTTGAGGAGGTCTAGAGAGAGTCTCACATGGAGATTGGTAGTGAGGAGCAGGAGGCTTCGAAAGATCAGGGTACAAATCCCTCTATTCTAGTAGCTCATCCTTTAGACTATCATGGAGTCAGTAGAGCTAGAGCCATTGGATATAGCTAGAGATGTTTCCATGATGAGGAAGAGACCAACATGGCTTCGTGATACTTTGCAGGATGCAGAGGCATTAATTCCTAGTTGTACTTTTAGAGAGAGCAAAAATACCTCAAAAGGTTCTTGAGTTATTTGGCATTAATGAGTCACATCATTGATTTTGAGCCTTCCAGTGATAAGGAGGCAGTAGGCCAATAGATTTGGAAGCATGCCATGATGGAGGAGTATCAGTCCATCATGAAGAATGATGTGTTGGAGATCGTTTCGAGATCTGAGGGGAAGTCCGTGGTGACTTACAAGTGGATCTATAATTTCAAGGATGTAGTCCATATTGGCATCTGGGGGCGCATTATATAGGTTATGGAGTTAGGTAGTTTATAGGCTCAGAGAGATTCATGGATGGTATTCAGTGTTCTTGAGGGAGCAATGTTAGATTTAAAAAAAAAAGTTGTATGCCAAAAACAAAAGGATCACTGAAAGAAAGACAAGCACAATAACACAAAGAGAACACAAAGATTTATCTTGGGAAACCCTCGTGGGGGAGAAAACCTAACAAAACTTCCTTGATATAGAATCCAACCAAGAACAGTTTAAGACCCCAAGAATAAGACTTGATTGCTTCCTCTCTCCTAGATGGACTGCTCCTTCTCTCTGTAGTGAACATGCTTGAGTTGTGAGTGTGTCGAAATGAGGGAGGTGCCTCATCTATTAATACTCATTAGTTGAGTAGTCTAATAACCCAACAAGGCTGACTTCTCTTCCCAACCAGGGCCGACTTGCCTTGGGAGACTCAAAACAACATTTAAATAATACTTTTGTGGGTACTATTGACTTGACTTACAATGGAGGTTTTACCTCAGTACTTTTACATGACCAAGTACATCAATGACATCTCCAATTGGAGGAATGACATCTTCGAAAAGGAGGAGTAATAATAATATAATAAAAGTGCAATAGAATATCTTCCGAAGTTGCATTTCTTTCAACACTCCCTCTTAACAAGGAAGGTATTCTACAACTCAGCAACAACATCAACAACAATTGTACAACTGACTGGTGGATCTATATGTCATATGAAGTTTTGGAAAAACAACATCATAAGTGTGGAACATTAGCATCATCATGGATCATCATCATCGCAGAACATCATCATCACGGAGCATCATCATCGTGAATTGTCATCATCATCATGGAACATCATCATCACAGAGCATCATCATCGTGGAACATCATCATCATCATCTGAAGCAACATCACAGTGGGCACTTTGGTAGACCCAACGGGCCTTGTTTGGATTGCTAATATTTTTGGACCAAACAAGCCTAGCCAGACATACCGATCTACCTGGGGACCAAACAGGACTTGTCTGGCTTATTAATCCTTTCGGACCAACCAAACCTAGCCAGACATATCAATCTCCCTAGTATCAACCAGGCCCTATCAGTACTGACATACTAATCCTAGACGAAGCTGCCACACCACTTCAACAAGAAACTACATCATCATCATCATTCCCTCTTACGAAAAGGTCCTTTCAGACTACACCAAGTTTGTCTCGAAAATATTCAGACTTTATGTGAGACAGAGGCTTAGTCATTACATCAACAAGTTGTTCCCATGTAGGAACATACTGGAACTGACAACTCTCTTGTGCACCATATCCCGAATGTAGTGGTACTTGATTTCTATATGCTTTGATTTGTCGTGGAACACCAGGTTTTTTGACAGCTTGATGCAACTTTGGTTATCACAATAGTTATCAGTCACATCCATCTCTGTATCGAACAATCCTGTCATCAACTTATGAAGCCATATCGCTTCGCTACAGGATGAACATGCTGCAATATATTCAACCCTTGTCGTACTGAGAGCAACATTGGTCTGCTTTTTGCTAAGCCATGAGATCACACCTAATCCCAAACTGAAACAACATCGTGAAGTACTCTTTCTATTGTCAGTGTTGTCGGCCCAATATGAATCTGTATAACCATGTAATTTGATCTCACCATCGATTGCATATCTAGGCCACAATCCAATGTACCCTTTAGGTACCTCATCACATGTTTTGTTGCAACTAAGTGGACATGTTGGGGCTCCACCTTATACTGACTTAATGTGTTCACAACAAAACATATATTTGGTCTTGTATTTGTCAGATACATCAATGAGCCAATAATTTGTCTGTATAGTGTGACATCTACTATTTTTGAGTAATCATCATTCAATAGCTTTAAGTTTGTCATCATCAGAGTGTTCATTGCTTTGCTATCTATCATCCCAAATTTCTTTAGGATCTCAATAACATATTTTCCTTGATTTAGGAAAATCTCATCTGGAAACTGCCATACTTCAAGACCTAGAAAATCATGCATCATGCCAACATCTTTCATTTTGAATTATGCTGCAAGCTTCTTCTTGCAATCACTGATGAGCTTCTCTTCTCCTGTCAAAAATAGATCATCCACATATAGTATTAATATCATAAGCCCATCATCTACAACCTTATAGTAAAAGTTGAAATTTACTTTACTTTTGGTAAACCCGAAGCTCATAAGAAAGCCATCAATCCTTCCATACCACGCTCTGGGCGCTTGCTTCAACCCATATAAGGCCTTCTTCAATTTGCATACATGAGTCTTTCTATCATGTGTTTCAAATTCTTGTGGTTGTTCAATGTATACTTCTTCTTCTGTTACACCATTTAAAAAAAACCCGTTTTTACGTCCATTTAATGTAGCTTCTATTTCATCTTGGCTGCTAAGGCAAGGATAGTTTTAATAGAAGTGTATCTTGATACTGGTGCAAAGGTCTTTTCATAATCGATTCCTTCCTTTTGAGAGAACCCTCGAGCTAAGAATCTTACCTTGTATTTTTCAATACTGTCGTCTGCTGAATGTTTTCTCTTGAAGATCCACATAAAGGAGACTACTGATTTATCTCTTGGTCTTGGTACCACATCCCAAACATCATTCTTTACAATAGTCTGGTATTTTTCAACCATGGCGTCCATCCATTCCTTCTTCCTTGTTGCTTCTTCAAAACAGGTGGGTTCCTCATCAACAAGGTTGCACATCAAGGCCATGTAGCTGGAGTATGGCCTTGGTCTCTTGCTTTCTTCGAGAGTTCCTTTTGGAGCACCATACATTTTTGCATATTGAGTTACTTCACGAGCCCAAGCTGGTCTTCTCTTTTGTGAGATCATCTCATGAGGTGTCTCCATAGGTCTTTGAGGCTGTGCCATGTCATGGTCTTTTGGTATCTGTTCTTCTTCAACATCTCAAATTGTTAATTTGCAGGTTTCTGCAACTCTAGGAGCTGCATGTTCCTCTCCATGAGCCTCATCTGCATGATTCTTCCTGAAACTTACAGAAAGCTGCATCTTCATCAAATCTAACAACTCTGTTGATCTCAATTTGACAGTAACCTGGGATGTAACCTCTGTAAGCTTTCGACTAATCATTGTAACCAACAAATATTCCTGTCTTTCTTGAAGGGTCCAACTTCGATCTTTTCTCCTTGGGAACTTGTATATATACATGACTAGCAAATGTCTTTTGGTGGCTGACATCAGGCTTCTCTTTGGTGAACATTTATCCTAGAGTTTTGTTTCCAAGAGCACTATGGGAGAGTCTGTTCTGTACATAAAATGCTGTTCTAGTTGTTTCAACCCATAAGGGTATGGGTAGATCCTAATCATGGATCATGGCTTTTATTGCTTCCATGATGGTTCTATTCTTCCTTTCTGCCACTCCATTCTGTTGAGGATTATAGGGGGTGGTGATTTCCCTCTTAATCCCAGCTTGTTTGCAGAAATCCTTCAATTCATTTGAAGTGAATTCTCCTCCATTGTCTGATCTCAAGGTCTTTATCTTCTTTTCAGATGGATTCTCTACAAGGGCCTTGAATTCTTTGAACCTTTCATGTACTTCATCTTTGCCTTTTTCAAGAAGTAAATCCAATATTTGCGTGAATAGTCATCAATAAAGGAAACATAGTAAACATACTCGCTTAAAGAAGTAGTTGACATCAGACCACATACATTTGAGTGAACAATGTCCAAGATCCCTTTTGCTTTACTGTTGCTGCTTGGAAATGGAAATGGTTTTTTGGTATTCTTTGAGTAAACAATGTCCAAGATCCTTTGCACACTCCTTCATGATCGATATGGGTTTCTGGTAAATTTGTTACTACCGTGCTCACAATTGGCAATGCTTTGTAGTTCACATGAGCAAGTCTTCTATGCCATAACTCACATGGGCTAATGATACTTACTGTTAGGGATGGATTTGAATGTCCCTTTAATTTGTAGAGTCCTCTTTCAATTCCAATCACAACTGCATCATTTATTGTCTTTCCTTTTGGCCACATGAGGACTTCTCCATCTACAAAAACAACTTTGAAACCTTTCTTTTCTAAGGCTTAGATAGAAAGGAGATTCTTTTTCAATCTTGGGACATATAGGACTTCCTTCATCTTCATGGACCTCCCTGAGTCCAACTTGTAAGAAGCTTCTCCCATTCCTTTGATGGGATATTGATAATCATCTCCAAGCTTCACTTTGTGAGGTGAGTCTTTCTGAATGAAACATGAGAGGGAGTCTTTGTAACCTGCCATATGTTTGGAGGCACCACTATCTACTAGCCAAGTGTCACTTCCATGTGAGACTGAACCTGTGAGAGCTGATATTAAGACATATTCTTCATTGGAGTCTTCATCTTCATTGGTTTTTTCTTCAACTGGGTCATCATCTTCGACTGCATGGGCATGGAACTTCTTGTTCCTTTTCTTGAATTGTTCTGCTTTGAGGGGACAATTCTTGAGTTGTGACCCATCTTGTGACTGTTGAAACATTCAAAGGATGAGAAGTCTCTCTTGGGTCTTGTGTTCCTTTGAAACATTTGATTTCTTGTAGGAGATTGATCATGATCTTTTATCTTGTTCGTTCCTTTCTTTGCATGGCTGCCAAAGCTTGATCTTCATCGTCATTTAGTTTTTCTTCTTTGTTTGCTATCCTTCCTTCTTGATCGCATTCTTCCCATAATTTACTGAACTTGGTTAGCTTTCTTTTAGCACATATTCCTCTAATGAAAGATTCCTAATCCCTTGGGAGGCCATTCAAGGTGGTCATTACAACTTTCGCTTCTTCTACCATGTCACCGATGGCTTCCGATTGTTCTTTGATTTGAGATACCCTTGTGAAGTATGACTGCATAGTTTTTGCCTTTTGTATTTTCACACCCTTGAGTTGATTTGTCAAGGTCATTCTTTTGTTGATGTTCTTCCCTTCAAATAGACTGGTCAGTGCATCGAACATTTCTGTTGGAGTCTTCTTTGAAGATACTTGAGGGATCAAATGATCCTTGATGGAATCTGCTATAATCCTCTTAGCGTTGATTATATTCTTCTTGTGCTTTGCTTTTGCTTCATCTTCTTCTAGTTCTTCGACTTCATCTTTGATGTAGCCTTCTAGTTCATGTTCTTCAAGGATGAGCATGACTATATTTCCATGCTCGGAAATTCTCAGCTCCATCAAGCTTTTCATCAAGTTTGGTATTGTTTGTCATCTTTAATGAATTAGAACCTCAAATGGAAATATAGGAAGTAGAATTTACTAATAAGAGACTGCTTTTGGAACCTGCTTCAGGCTGACTTAGGGTTTGGCAGGAAAACCCTAATTTTTCAACTATGGTCACTTGCAAATCTGATGGAGGAAAAGATGCGCCTCCTCAAGGTGAGCTGGTCAATGCCCTCCTTTTCCCGAATCCATGATAGAACCTTAAACAATATGATGCCCTGGTTTCTCTTGGGAACAGTGGTAGGTCAAAAAAAGAAAATCCATAGAATTGAAAACTACTTCAACAAAAAGATGCACCCTCCTAGGGCGACTTGATTGCCCCTCCTTTTTCAACTGATTTGTGGAGAGAGTTGCCCAGAAATGCAATCCATAGTTTGTTGTACTGCTGGATAAGCTGCTACATAATGACTTCTTTTAGGTTGGCTCTGATACCTTGTTAGATTTAAAAAAAGTTTTATTCCAAAAACAAAGGGATCACTCAAAAGAAAGACAAGCACAATAGCACAAAAGATCCTGGGAAACCCTCGTGCAGGAGAAAACCCAACAAAACTTCCTTGATATAGAATCCAACCAAGTACAATGTAAGACCCCAAGAATAAGACTTGACTACTTCCTCTCTTCCAAATGGACTGCTCCTTTTCTCTCTAGCGAACTTGGTTGAGTTGTGAGTGTGTCCAAATGAGGGAGGCGCCTCATCTATTTATAATCATCGGTTGAGTAGTCTAATAACCCAACATGGTTGACTTGTCCTCTCAACCAGGGCCGACTTACCTTGGGAGACCAAAACAACATTTAAATAATATTTTTGTGGGTACTATTGACCCGACATACAACAGAGATTTTACCTCAATATTTTTACATGGCCAAGTACATCAATGACATTTCCAATCGGAGGAATGACATCTCCGAAAAGGAGGAATAATAATAATATAATAAAAGTCCAATATAATATCTTTCGAAGTTACGTTTCTTTCAACAAGTATGAGGCTCATCTTAGTGGAACCACTTGGTGGGAGATGACATAGATGGATACAAAGAGATCAACAATGCAGAAGGCAACATGTTTCAGTGTAGGATACTCAGATGCAGAGGTAGTAGGGTGTCCAGATGCAGAGGGAGTAAGATACTCAGATGCAGAGGAAGCAAGGTGTCCATATGTAGAGAGAGGAAGATACTCAAGTGCAGAGGGAGCAGGGTGTTCCTGCACAGAGGAAGTAGTTGCAACACAATTGTTGACGATGAAGAAGGTGCCCCAGTACCTCCCTCACTAAGAGGGAATTGGCTTTGGAATTTGAGATGAAAAATCTTGGCCTAATGCATTACTTCTTAGGATTGGAGGTGTGGTAGAGATCAAGCGAGATCTTACTTATTCAGGGGAAGTACATAGTTGAGATCTTGCAGAGATTTGGTATGACGGATTGCAAGTCCATGGCTACACCTATGGTGACAAATCTGAAGAAGTTGGGTGATTCTGCTTCAGATTCAGATTTGGTGGATCCCACTATGTACAGGCCACTGAGTGTTTCCTTGATGTACTTTGTTAACACCAAGGCAGATATTTGCTTTGCAGTGAGCACCTTGATCCAGTTTATAGTTGACCCGAGGCATGTACATTGGGTTGCGACAAAGCATGTGTTGAGATACCTGCATGGTACAAATGGATATGGTTTGAGATATGTCTCGGGTGATGAAGTGGGGCGGCATGGATATACAGATTTTGACTAGGCAAGGAGTGCAATGGAAAGAAAGAGCACCTTGGGTGCTGCTTCAGTTTGGGATCAACTATGATGTCCTGGTTTAGCAGGGAACAAACTTCTGTAGTATTCAACACAACATATGCGAAGTATAACACAACTAGTGTTGCAAGTTGCAAAGCAGTGTGGATTTTGAAGATTCTTGCAAGACTATTTGTTCAGGAGATCAAATATCACTTCATTTGAGACATGGTGCAGAAGGGAGTAGTGCAGCTCCAATATATATCCATAAATGAGCAGGATCAGACAAACATTCTCCTAGATTGGTCATGCTGATTTGACCAAGGGAGAGTGATACATTCATCCATTAGAAATGGCCATGCTGATTTGGCTAGTGGTGAATGGCCTAGGCGTACATATCCATAGATGAGCAACATTGGGCAAACATTCTCCTAGATTGGTCATACTGATTTGACCAATGGGGAATGATACATTCATCAACGGGAAATAGTTATGCTGATTTGGCTAGTGGTGAATACCTTAGGAGCAGTCTTTCTCTAGAGGGCCATGCTGATCTGACTAGGAGTGGAAGACTCAAGATGCAGATTGCAGGCATTCTCACCAAGCAAGCTTGGTGTGATGCAGAATGTCTCCCTCCTTGAGAGAGAGTGTTGATGTTTCTCCATGTTACAACATTGGGTAGACATTCTCCTAGATTGGTCATGCTGATTTGGCCAAGGGGGAATGATACATTGATCCACTGGAAATGGCCATGTTGATTTGGCTAGTGGTGAATGGCCCAGGCAGGGGTGGGCAATCTCCCATTATCCCGAGTCATATGTTGTGGGTAGATTGGCCCCAAAGTGCTCTTATATTGCCTGTTTCGTGGTGGAGTGATCTATTCCATATTAGAAATTTGACTTGTTTATTTGATAGGGGCTTTCATCCCCTTGTGGAATATATTAGTCTAGTCTAATGTTGAATTGACATAGTTCTAAGAAGTGTTCGAGACTTCTTAGTGGGTCAATTCAACATTAGAGCTTTATGCGTAAATAAATGTGCATGTGAGGAGGTGATCATCAACATGGACAACTTTTCTAGCAGAGAAGAAACAACCAAAAAGACAAGTCCTACCATTGAAGATGTCCCAGATAGCATTGAAGAAGTTCTAGAGAAGATTGAAGACAAGAAGACAAATCGACCCTAGACAAGAAGACAAGTTGGCCTCATCAAAAGTATAAGTCGACCTCATAGTGAAATTAAAGGTCACTTGATCTGTATAGATAAAGTCCGCACACATTTCGTTTTCATCATCATCACATCACTCTTCTCCTCTCATCTTATGCGCACTTTCCACGAAGTCCTAGCAAAGGCACAAGGAGTAATTTTTGGGGTTTCTTATTGTCTCTAGAGTTTCGCTACCCTTGCTAGGGTTTCCTCATGAATGAGATTCCCTATCTACACTATGGTTTTTTCAATATATGTATTGTACTTGAATTGGACTATTTCTTTTAAGAAAAGTTGGTTGGGTTTTCTCCCAAGATTGGGTTTCCTTGGGTAAAATCTTTGTGTCTATTGTGCATGGCTGTCCTTCTGTGATCTTGCGTTTCTGCTGGAAATTGGAAGTTAAGTGGGATGAAATTAATGTTTGAAAATCATTAGGAAGTAATTATCAAGATCTGAAAATTGTATTTCTACTACTATATGAGAAAAAATTCACAACATAGATAGTTAAAGGATGAGAAGCAACTTGATAAAAAAACTACAACAAGGGAATCAATATCTTAAGAAGAAATTCAACAAGAACGTATTAGGCAAAGAGGAAGTATTTTCTCGTCCAAGGAATCATAGTTAAAGCCTACTTGTACAAATCAAGAAGTTAAAAAACAACAAAAGACTTAACAAAAGAAACAACTCATTAATAAAGAAACATTAACCGACCTAGTTGAATTAAGGAAGTTTCTTGAGGTTAAAGTCTAAAACATGGACTAGTGAACTATCACATATGAAATAAGAAATGCAAAATAGATGGATGATTTACCTATAGTTGACGGTCCATCAATCGACAAGGAGGCACTTACCAAAATGATTATAGTGGAAGGTGTTGAAAATAGTTGTCAATTGATGTCAAGGGAGTTTAGCAATGACAAAGGAATAACTGGTAAACATGATGACAGGGCAAACTTAGTATACGACAAAGGAATTACAAAGTCAGATGGTAGATCGATGACAGAGGAAAGATCCGCAAAGTAAGCAGTGGAAGATAACATTCCAAAGCGCCAAAGAAGATTTGGACGGCTCAGATCATTCGAGAGATAGAGATCAATGGTCTATAAGACCTGCAAAGTAGATATGCGTGGAAAATAACATTCTCGAACACTAGAGTGAAGCGAAGAGTTGGACGGTCTAGATCAGTCGAGAGACAAAGATCATTGGTCTATAATAGTTTCCGCAATACGAAAGTGCAAGATCTTTAAAGCTGTGGAAAGACTATTACGGAAGAGCAATTGCGGAAGCCGGTTTTGAGAAGATCGACGGTTGAGAAAGAGTCTGTAAGAATTCGATGACGTGGAAGAAGTTTTGCGGAAAGGGAATTGCAGAAGTCACTTTATGAGATTTAATGAAACTGCAATCCGCATCTGATCTAAGATCGACGGTTGAAAAAGAGTCCGTAAGAAATTGACGACGCGGAAGAAGTTTTGCGGAAAGGAAATTGGGGAAGTCATTTTTTGAGATTTTACAAATCCGCAATCCGCATCTGATCTCAGATCAACAGCCAGGGAAGAGTCTGCAAGAAATCAACGGTGCAGAAAGTACCTTGCGGAAAGGAAATTGCGAAAGGACCTTTTGAGAAAAATGAAAACGTGCGTCTGCAATCCGCAATCCGCAATTGCGAAAAGGTCGTTGCGGAAGGATTTTTGTTGCGGAAATATCATCGAGAAAAAAGGCAAATTCGGAAGAAATTCTGGTGCAGAATTATCATTGCGGAGAGGCATTTTTGGAAAGATTTTTGTTGCGGAAAGTCATGACTGATAATTCCAAATAGAGTTAAAGAATTATTAAAATGAAAAATTGTGTTTTCATGAAGAGCTACGACCTAAGAATGAAAAGGTGCAACTGTGAGGAGATGCATTCGTAGAAAATGTGTTAGAAGGTATTTATAAACAGAGTGTTGAGTGAAAGAAATAGTCTCTGCAATCTAGATCATAGCACCAGCTAGAAGAGGCAGAGACTAGTGACATGAAGAAGTATTTGTGACAGAGATTGAAGAAAAAGGAGATTTGGAAGATTGACAAAAATATATTATGGTGGCAAGGTGGTGTTAGGGTAGGCTATAAGCTTGCAAAGGGGGTTGTAGCCTCCTTCCATTAGTCGCTGGAGAAACCGGGGTGTTGTAGCATCCTTGTTTGTTATAGCAGGCATAATAACTTAGGGTGTTGTAGCATCCATGCTTGTTGAAGCAAGCAACATTCTAGGGTGTTGGTGCATCCTTTTTGTAGTAGTAGCTAAAACAATTTTGTAAATTCATCTGATTAATAAGTTTGAGTTTGTGGTTTGCTCTTTGAGGTTTCCACGATAGAAAGTGTGTTCTCCGTGTCTTGTTGATTTTGTGTGTTAATAATTTAAAAGTGGTTTAAATTAATAAAAGTTATCAATACTGATTCACCCCCCCCCCCTCAGTATTGTCCTATATTTCAACAATTGGTATCAGAGTGGGTTTCTTCACTATAATTTAACCATTGGAAGGAAGATCCTACTTAAAAACCACTATGGATCAACAAGAAGGGTTAGCCACCAATAGACCACCGTTATTCACAGGAGAAAATTATGTATACTGGAGTGTGAGAATGAAGTGCCATCTGATGTCTCTTGGATGAAAGGTTTGGGCAACAATTGGAAAGGAGTATAAAATAGCAGAAAACCTACCTACAGACAGACTGGAACTAGACCAATATGAGGGTAATGCAAAATCCCTAAATGCAATCTTGAGTGGATTGACAAACTCTGTATTTGTAAAAGTTATGTGATGCAAGACTGCTAAACAAGCTTGGGATAAGTTAAAGATTGTCTATGAAGGGGCATCCAAAGTCAAAGAATCCAAGCTTTAGGCATATAAAGGACAGTTTGAGAGCCTAAAAATGAAAGAAGAAAATATTGGAGAATACCTTCTAAGAGTAGATGAAGTTGTCAATGGTATTAGAGGCCTTGGAGGAGAATTAAAACAAAGAGAAGTAGTTGACAAGGTACTAAGAACATTGCCAATGAAGTATGACTCAAAAATGTCCACTCTAGAAGAACGAGATGACCTTGATCTCATAACAGTAGATGAACTACATGGGATCTTCACTGCATATGAGATGAGAATGGGACATAATGATCCTTCAAGAAAAGAGGCATCATTTAAAGCCATAAAAGAATCAAAGAAGTTCGAGGCTCCCTCCAAAAACCATTTAGAGATTTTAGATGATGAAGAAGCCCTCTTTATTAAAAAAATTGAGAGAGGTACTAGCAAATTCAAAGGAAAGCTACCCCTAAAGTGTTTTAGTTGTGGAAGAATTGGACACTTTGCTTCAAAATGTCCTTACTCTAAACAAGATGATAGTGATGAGAGAGAAGCCTCAAGGCAGTTCAAAAAGGGTAAAATGGGAAACAAAAAGAAGTATTATGAGAAAAAGAAAATTCTTTACACTATGGAAGATAGTGAAGATGAAGATACAAGTGGAGATGAAGAAACATAAATTCTATTCATAGGGGTAGATACTCAGGCTCAAAATGGTGAATCAGATGAGGAAGGTGAAGTAACTTAAAAGCTGAACTCATTAGTGTTCTTGAAGAACTTGAAAAATGCAGGAGAAAGAACAAACAATCAATCCATGTCATTAGCGAGTTGAAAACTCAACTTCTAGAGGCCAAAAGGATTGAAGAGGACCTAAATTTGCAGCTCGAAAGAAGAATACAAGAATCTAAAAGGCTTGAAGAAGAGATCACGCAGCTTAGGAAAAAGCTTGATGAAGAAGCTATTAAATCAAAATTTGAGGGCAACTCAAAGATCTTAGATGATATCCTAAATAGCCAAAGATCATCAAGCGATAAATCTGGATTGGGATATAGGCCAAAATATTCCTCTTTCACAAACCAAGGTGGAAATAAAAAAAGCTATGCTGCTGCACTAAAGAGTCTAGTTAAGAAGGAAGAAAGCAAGAAAGCTATTCCAACCTCTCATGACAAAAAAAAGATTATTGTGATATCTAAGAGACCAATGACAAATAGATATCATCAGATCTTCTTTGGTCATTGTTACTCTTGTAATAACTTTGGTCACAAAGCCCTAAATTGCAGAGCCTATGGAAAGTTTCGTGAATACAAGAAGAATTCACCTAGTGACAAACCAAAAGGAAGTAATCATAACCTTTTTACACTTCTTCAAAGATATGACCTAGAGTGTTACAAATGAAATAACCATGGACATATGGCAAGAGATTGTAAACTGATGACTCCTACAAAGAAGATTGTTGCAAATGAGTTTTAAGACAAAAAACAAAAGAAGAACTGGAAGAAAAGGGAAGAAAAGGAGAGATCCATGATTGCCTTATGCGCAACAGAGAAATAAAATCTATGGCATATGGACAGTGGGTGTTCAAAACATATGATAGGTGACCCAAACAAGTTCATAAAACTAAGAAAAGATAACAAGGGTAGAGTCACATTTGGAGAAAATATGTCTTCCAAAATAATTGGTAAAGGTACAGCTGTTGTCAATAGCAAGATCAAAGCAGAAAATGTGTTACTGGTAGAAAACCTTAAGCCTAATCTCCTTAGTGTAAGTCAAACGTGTGACCAATGACACATCTATATTTTTGACTCTGAGAAATGTGAAATCATAAAAAAGGACATAGGAAGAATTGTTGGCACTCCTGTAAGGAATTCAAGCAATGTATACATCCTAGAAAATGAAAATCAATGCTACTTGAGTATGGTTGATGAAAATTGGTTATGGAACAGAAGGATGTGACACCTAAACTTTGATAACCTTGTCAGGGTAAGTAAGAAAGAAGCTGTGAGAGACTTGCCTAAAATTGTGAAACCTTTAAATTCAATTTGTAGACATTGTCAACATGGGAAGCAAACTAAAGCCAGTTTCAAAACAAAAGAACATATGACCTCACATCCATTGGAAATAGTTCACACTAATATTTTTGGACCAACAAGGACTAAAAATCTGCAAGGAGAATACTATTTTATGCTGCTCATTGATGATTATACAAGGATGACGTGGGTAACATTTCTCAAAGAAAACTTAGAAGCTTTTGAAAAGTTCAAAATCTTCAAAGCAATAGTTGAAAATGAGACAAATCAGAAAATCAAGTGTCTTAGATCAGATAATGGGGGAGAGTTTACCTCAAACGAGTTCAATAAGTTTTGTGAGATACATGGGATTAAAAGACAATTTTCAGCTGCAAAGACTCCTCAGCAGAATGGTGTTGTTGAAAGGAAGAATAAAACAGTTCAAGAAGCTGCCAGAAGAATGCTTAATGAAGCACAACTGTTTATATACTTAATAGAGGACAACTCAGAGTGAATAAGGACAAGACTCGTTATGAACTATGGTATGGAAGATCAACCTCAGTCAAGTATTTCAGAGTATTTGGCATTAATTGCTACATTAAAAGTAATAAGGATGATCTTGGCAAGTTTGATTCTAGGAATGATGAAGGAATATTTTTAGGATATTCATCCACCAAGAAGGCGTATAGATGTTACAATAAAAGGTTACACAAGATCGTAGAAAGTGCAGATGTAAGATATGGCATAAAACCAAGAAGAATAAGAAGTCATGATGGTGATGAAAGTACAAATGATGAAGAAAAGGAAGACTTACAAAATGATGAAAGTATTCATGATGAAGAAGAAGAAATAGAGAAGGAAGATACACAGGAAAGTGAAGAAGATTTTCCAAAATTTGATACAAAAACTCCTTTTGAAAGAGAACAAAAGGATCATCTTGAGACAGATCATAGGTGACAAAGATGCTGGAGTCAGTACAAGGAGACAACTACTATTTAATGAACAAGCCCTACTTTTTATAGTGGAACCTAAGAATTTTACAGAAGCCAGTAAAAAGGATGAATGGATCAAAGCCATGAATGAAGAATTGGATTAGATTGAGAAAAACGAAACCTGGGAACTTGTCCCAAGACCCAAAGACAAGAATATTATAGGGACCAAATGGGTCTCTAAGAACAAATTCAATCAAGATGGTCAAGTAATAAGGAACAAAGCAAGATTAGTATGTAAAGGGTATGCTCAAGTGGGAGGGATTGATTTTGAAGAAACTTATGCCCTTGTAGCAAGACTTGAAGCAATCAGAATGTTTCTAGCACTTTCATGCCATAAATTTTTTAAAGTATATCAAATGGATGTCAAGTCTGCATTTTTGAATGGAAAAATAGAAGAAGAGGTTTATATTGAACAACTTGAAGGTTTTCTCTTATCAGAAAATAGGGACTATGTTTGCAAACTGAAAAAGGCACTCTATGGCCTCAAACAAGCTCTAAGGGCGTGGTTTTCAAGGCTGGACAACTACTTAAAGCAACAAGGATTTAAGAGAGGGGCCACTAACATTAATCTCTGCTTAAAAATTGAAGATGAAAATATGATCATTGTTGTTGTTTATGTAGATGACATCATATTTGGAAGCAATTTACAAATACTAAGTGTAAACTTTGCTTCTGAAATGAAGAAGGAATTTGAAATATCAATGTTGGGTGAATTAACATTCTTCTTGGGATTACAAGTTTACCAAACAGACAAAGGAATTTTTATCTCTCAAACCAAGTACATCAAAGACATGCTTAAAAAATTTAAGATGGAAGACTCCAGGCCTGTTAGTATTCCTATGACCACAGGTTGTAAGTTAAGTAAGGACGATGAGTCTTTGGAAGTGGATCATACCATGTATAGATCCATGATAGGCAACCTACTATATGTGACAGCTACAAGACCAGATGTGATGCAAACTGTAGGTTTGGTTGCTGGGTTCCAGTCAAGGCCCAAAGAAACGCATGTAACAACAGTAAAAAGAATTTTCAAATATTTGAAAGGTACTATGGAGTATGGGTTATGATACCCAAAAAGTCAAGACTTCATCTTAAAAGCATTTACTGATGCGGATTGGGCAAGAAGTGTTGATGATCGAAAAAGTACCAGTGGAGCAACATTCTTCTTGGGAAATTGTTTGGTATCATGGTCAAGCAAGAAACAATCTTCCATTTCACTCTCCACAGCAGAAGCCAAATACATTGCTGCTGCGTCATGTTGCACTCAAGTCATTTGGATGAAGCAAACACTAGAAGACTTACTTGTGAAGTATGAGCACCCAATAGTAAAAAATTGTGACAATACCAATGCCATAAATATGTCAAAAAATCTTGTCATGCACTCCAATACAAAGCACATACTAGTAAAGTATCACTTCCTAAGAGAACAAGTATCCCAGAAGGTTGTCAAACTAGAGTCTGTTGACACAAAAGAACAGATTGCTGATATCTTTACCAAGCCACTACCCAAAGAAGCTTTTGAGCATCTTAGACGAAAGTTGGGAGTAATCTCCTTACAATAGTTGTAGGAGAAGAAGCATAATCTCAGGGGGAGATCTGTTGAAAGGGAGAGCTGTCAGAAAGAAGCCTTTGGCATTGCTGTCAAAGGGGGAGATTATTGGTCAAGAGAAAATGTTGCCATCAATGCCAAAGGGGGAGAATGTTGAAAATAGTTGTCAATTGATGTCAAAGGAGTTCAACAATGACAAATGAATAACCAGTAAACATGATGACAGGGCAAATGCTAAGAACCCGTGTCAACCCTCCTCTTTATTTTGTTAGTATATTATGTTGGACGCATATGCTTTGTAAGTTGTTTCGTTAGTATGTTGCATTATCCCACATTCATGGGGAGTAATAGTTGTTAAGTCGTCCAGTTAGTATGTTGTATTATCCCACATTCATGGGGAGCAATAGTTGTAATTAAACTTAGTATATAAGTATGTGTTGAGGCCAATGAAAGTATCCAAGAGTTATTTTGTATTGAGCTTGCTCAAAGGAGGTTGCCCCCTCGAAGTGGCCTGCTATCAATAAAATCTCTTTTGTGCTCCAATATTTCTGTTATATCGTGCATTCTCGTTGTTTATTGCAGGAGGTTCTCCACATCTGGTATCAGAGCACTTTCTTGGGCTCGCTGGATGGAATTTTTGCTAATTTTTTTTCTTTGCAGTGCTTCCTGGTGCTGTGATTATTGCAGTAGTTTTTTTTTTTTACATCGGTATTATTCATTCGGATCAGGGAATAAACTTTATCCGCTTAACTTTGGGAAGTACTTGGGCATAACCCTAAAACTCATTGTGAGGAGTACCACAGGAACCCCGAAGTAGCTGGCCATTGAGAGGACCCACCAAGCGAAAAGGGCAACGACCCCTACCTGATTGACTAGTTCCACCTGTGAGGTAAGCGGTTATCAGTTTCACCTGAGCCGTGGAGTGAGGGGCACTGCCCCAATACGCAAGTCGTTAGACAACGTTGGTGGCTGAGTGAATCGCTTGAACCTTTAGGAAGCCGAACATACATGGGGTCCATATCCATTTCCAGAACCGCCATAGATAATTTCATCCATTTCCAGTTGATCAAGCACAAATTTCCAGAACCGTCGCAGATCATTTCCATTGAGAAAAAAAAATCACATCTTGGTATGATTCTTTATTTATTTTCCTAGTTCCACTATTTTATGTGAAATATACACACTGTGAAAAGTTGGAAACCCACTGGGCACTTTCCCTTTTTCCATGGATGGTACCCTGGGTAAACTGGATTCTTAAGGGCTTAAGGGTGATACAACAATACGCTCATTAAGAGCTCAACATGTCATTTGTGGGATTGATCCTGGTTGGGGAGGATACCACTCATCTCAATTGTATGGGCATAGACCCAATTGATATTTTCCTACTTTCTCTTGTTAAAACATTGCATTCTTTTAAAACTAAAATGAATTATAACCATATTGTCATTATGAGGTCCATATCAACTATAGATGATTATCATCTTGGTAGGATTATTTATATATTTTTGTAGTGTCTCTTGTTAAAGCTCTTCATTCTTTACGTACTAAAGTGAATAATAAGCTTATTAAAAAAACACCTTTATTATAATTGCTGGCATTTTATTGTCATTATCAGATATATATCAGTCTTAGATATGATAAAAAATTGCAAAGGATGGAGCCCAAGTCTGGGATTATAACTTTTTCATTTGTCTTGTATAACTTATCAACTCTTGTGATTTTGACTTTCCTTTAACCTATTGGTGTTCTCCCTGACTTATAAAAATAATCAAATGTTCATATCCCATAATTACCATCAGATGTTCACCCAAAAAAAGCGGGCACTTTTAATTTTGTTTGCGTTATTTATTGATTATGTTGTTGATGTAATCTGCAAATGTTTTGCAACAGTCAATTTAGATTCCTAATGCAGTTTGCTTTTTTTCTTCTATTAGGTGGAGAGGGAAAGAGGAATTACCGTCAAAGCCCAAACTGCCACAATGTTCTTCAATCACAGTACAATTGGCAGTGGCAATATCATGGCAGCTTGCTCTCAGAAATTCTTGCTTAATCTGATAGACACACCTGGCCATGTGGACTTTAACTATGAAGTATCGAGGTCCCTTGCTGCATGTCAGGGAGTTCTTTTGGTAGTTGATGCTGCACAAGGTGTTCAGGCACAGACAGTTGCTAACTTCTATCTGGCATTCGAAGCTAATCTTGCTATCATTCCAGTTATAAATAAAATTGATCAGCCTACAGCTGATCCAGATCGCGTTAAAGCTCAGTTGAAGTCATTATTTGATCTTGATCCTCAAGATGCTATCTTGACCTCAGCTAAAACTGGTCAAGGTCTTGAGCATGTTCTTCCTGCTGTGATTGAACGTATACCACCCCCAAAAGGGCTAATCAGCTCACCTCTGCGGATGCTTTTATTAGATTCATACTATGATGAGTACAGAGGTGTAATTTGCCATGTTGCAATTATTGATGGTGCTATCCGAAAAGGGGAAAAGATAGCATCAGCTGCAACTGGACAGAGCTATGAAATTATGGATGCTGGTATTTTGCATCCTGAACTTACGCCAACAGGGATGCTTTTGACAGGACAAGTGGGGTATGTTGTAACTGGCATGCGCTCAACTAAAGAGGCTCGGGTGGGTGATACATTGCATCATGTTCGAAGTGTTATTCAACCCCTTCCTGGTAAGTTAGGGTATTGCTTCACATGCACATCCTCCATAATAGCTGCAGGCATATGGTTTCCCACTCACGGAATATAAATATCATGGTTTCAGTATCCTTTCTCAATACAGATTTATCTCACTTTTGGACTATATTAGGACAGGTCAAAAAGTACTTTCCTGTACTTATGCACAGCAGAATGGTTTACATATTAGTAGAGCAGGATACATTGAAAGTTTGTGTTTGGTAGCTATATTTAGCCTAAAGTAACTACATAGTATCACAGCCACCAAAGCCAGCGAAACATCTTCTTAAAAAATTGGGTGTGCCACACTGAAAGGGGCTAGCATGGAAGTTCGATTTATATGAGATTTATCTCACTTTTGGACTATATTAGGACAGGTCAAAAAGTACTTTCCTGTACTTATGCACAGAAGAATGGTTTACATATTAGTAGAGCAGGATACATTGAAAGTTTGTGTTTGGTAGCTATATTTAGCCTAAAGTAACTACATAGTATCACAGCCACCAAAGCCAGCGAAACATCTTCTTAAAAAATTGGGTGTGCCACACTGAAAGGGGCTAGCATGGAAGTTCGATTTATATGCTAAAGCATGCAGCTGGGGCTCCTAATCTTTATGTCTTGACACAATTCCAAGAGGATTTGATCCGTAGACTTCAGGATATCATTTCAGAAACCCTTCTAGCAGCCATGATGCGATTCTATGAGTTGGTTCTTGGCTGCCTTTGAATGGTACACAACCTCTTTGACTTCTTCCAGAGCATAAAAGGAGTCAAACAGGGGTGCCCCCTTTCAGTGTCTCTCATTGGGATATACATTGACAAGCTGGAATCCATAAAAAGAGTCAAACAGGGGTGCCCCCTTTCAGTGTCTCTCATTGGGGTATACATTAACAAGCTGGAATCCATAAAAAGAGTCAAACAGGGGTGCCCCCTTTCAGTGTCTCTCATTGGGATATACATTGACAAGCTGGAATCCTTCCTCTGCGAGCATATTCAGGATGGGAACAGTTGCCTCCTTTCCATTTGTTGACCTCTTTGTTCCTCTTTACTGATGACTTGATCCCATAGGATCATATAGATGAGCTTGCTTAGAGCTAGTCACCCCATGGAGGACATCATCTTCCATTGTATCAACCTTTTCATAGTGATCCGTGACTCTGACAACGGCTGTATACGTTGTCCCTCGTTCACCCTTGCCCACAATCACCATTAAGGCTTGATATCCATTGTTGTGCATAGAGGAGGTATTAAATCTGCTCTAAGGAGAAGAGTTTAAGTAAGATTGATACGAAGTTAGGTTATCATAATGTTTATATCAAGGAAAAAAATAATTGGAAAATAGGCTTAGAAAAGTGCCAAAGGCTATTTGATTGGTTGGCATTGACGTATACTAGCATAGTCTTACTAATGCCCCTGCAACATTCACGATGATGATGAATGAAGTGCTGATACCATATGTTGACTCATTTGTGATCATGTATTTGGATGCCATTGTTGTCTCCACAAGATTTGGGAAGAGTGCTTGTACCATCTTGACCAAATATTTGGAACATTGCTCAAAGAAATGTTATTGGTCAATCTGAAGAAGTGTACATTCTTTAGATGAGAACTTGTTTATATTGGATTCGAGCAAGGTACTCATGGTTTGCAAGTGTGGGTGTGGGCGTGAGTCTGCTAGTTTAGAAGTTTGGGAGTGGGGTGTGTGGGCAGTGTTACAAATATCTCTGATTTCTCTCGATATTTCCAATTTCTCCCGAGTTTTTCATGTTGCCGATTTGTTCGGTATTTTCATAACTCTTCAGGTCTAAGTTTATTTTGTCGATATTTTCCGATAGTTCCAGAAATTTTCCTCGATATTTCCGATAAGTTTCTTTCTAGACCCTCGGCGATATAAAATTGTAGAGCAATATAACTGATAACTAAAAATGCAAAATTTAAAATTTAAACAATGTTAATTATGAAATATCAAAATCACATTTCAAGTTTGACATTCTTGATTTAATTTCAAATTTTTAGAATCAATTTTTAGTCATACTTTCAAATTTAAAAATAACTATAAAGCATGATCAATGACATTTACTCATGAGATAAATGACTGTTGACTTTTCACTAAATACTTTTAAATTTGAAAAAAAGCTAACAAGCATACTCACTGATATTTACTCATGAGATAAATGATTGGTGAAATTTCACTTGTAAGTAATGCCAAGGATGGAGTCTTCTTCTTGTCTTGCATCCTCTTTCTCTTCAATCAAGATGGTCTGTAAATACTTGTCACTCCCAAGCTTTGGCTTTTGTTGATTTTGTAACTGTAGGCAACTCTACAAGGCCATCTGGTTGGATCTCATCATCTACACATACACCATCGTCTGGGAATTGTAGATTTTTCACTAGTTTTCAGCCAGCGGTTTATAAGTAAAATTTATCACTGTTTATGACATTCTCAGAAATTTAACATACTGGAATTAAACAGTAATTTTTCAGACTTTAAAACACTGTTGTAACTACTCTTTTTCACTGACAGAAAATAAATATCAGCACGCCATTCAATACATAGAACACTATAATTTTCGGTCAATGGCCCTGGAAAAACCCACAAGGGGAAAACCAGTAAGAGAGAGAGAGATTTTATTATCAGGAAATTTACAGCAAAACTCAATATCAGCACAGAGATTTCTGTCTATTTCACTGACAAATAATAAATATCAGCACACCATTCAACACACAGAACACAATAATTTTCGGCCAATGGCCCTGGAAAAACCAGTCAGAGAGAGATTTTCTTATCAAGAAATTTACAGCAAAACTCAGAATTTTTCAGACCAACTTATCTCAACCCAGAAGAGAAAATTTCTGCCTCGTTTTCTGTGCCAAACAGAAAAAATCAAACTTGGATGTTTTTTTTCTGTTTTCTGCCTTGATTTTCGTGCCACTGTACAGATTGTACAAACGGACTGTCAGACTGTACGGATCTCGAAATCCGTGCCTAAGATTTTTTCTCTCGAAAATCGTGCCCAAAAATTTGCCTCGAAAATCGTGCCCGCTGCCTCGAAAACTGTACCATACAGAATGTATGGACCAGCAATAAATGTCGCTGTCCTCTCGATTTCCGTGCGCTTTCTACTGCTGTTCTTTCCCTTGATTTGTGCACTGCAAATATTTTTCTCTTTCTCAGAAAAATGGAAACTTTATCTCTTAGCTCTCTCCTTCACTTCAATCTGCAAAAATGAGGAAAATGACCTTCCCTTACCTTTTTGAGAGAACCCTAGGGTTTATCTAATCTAACGGTGGAGATTAGATTAGATCGGTGGATGAGATTAAATGCTCACATTTATTTCTCATAAATATTAATTTCACTTAGTGTTTTAAAAACCGGCCAAGTCCGAGTCCGAGTTGGCCGAGTTGGCCGAGTTGACCCCTGGCCGAGTTGACTCGGCCTGCAACTCAGCTCGATTTTATACTTAGTCGGTCGAGTTGGGTCTGAGTCGGCCGAGTTAGGGTCCGAGTTGGCCGAGTCGGCCGAGTTGACCGAGTTGCAATCCGAGTCAGCCGAGTCAATTGTGCCAGATATCCACAAGAATGCAGACTCCAAAATAACATGTGTATTTTTTATTTTAAAGATTTTTCTTATTCTAACCATAACCTGAGGCCATAAGATGCCCCCCTGCCCCTCTATTTGCCTCACACTTCTGCTGTAAGATGTTTGTGAGCATTTGGCATTATTGTTGTTTGGATTCATGGAGCCTTGGAGGAGCGTCCAACAGTGAAGAACAATCAACATTATTGGAGGAGTTGGACTGTTGGAGACCAGTTGAAGCGAATAAAAGCTTAATTATTATTATTTATTTTATATATATATGTTTATTATTATTATTATTATTATTGTTTGTTGTTATTATTTAAGTTTGTTACACCAGTTTTCTGTTACCTAGATGTAAGTTAGCTTCCAACTAGCCATTTTTTCTTTTTTCTCATTAATTTGACAAGTATCAGTCCTGTTTTCTATTGTCTGTTGCCAAAATAATAAGATTTTTTTCTTTTTTCTTCGCATGTTTAGATTTCCTTTGGATTTAGATTCTAGATTGGCCCCAAAAGGAAAAGATTAGGCATGGATCCATGCTGATGTCATTGAAGGGAAAATGTATTGCTAGTGTTGCAAGACATGGATTAAAGGAGGGGGCATTAATAGATTTAAACAACAGTTGGCTGCTGTTAGAGGAAATATTACCATGGGAAGTTGATTTAGAGTTTATTGGAGAGATTAGGTTGGAGTTGCAACAACAGTTTGAAGAATTTGAAGAGGATAAGGCTAAACAAAAAGAGATGTACGATCATTGACATATGATGTAGTGGCATGGCATGTTGTTTTTTGGACTCTACAAGCCATTTAGGCCTCATTGATTATGTTTTTTGTTCTAGATATGTATTGCACAGTACACTCGATGCCATTTTGATATATTCACACTTATATGGTATATGCATGAGTAGGCGTTGGATATTTTGTCTCTAATGCTTTGCAAGCATAGATTAAAATCTTTAAAATTTAATATTTTATGTATTTTTTGAGTAATCCGAGTCATTAAATTCAAATCGGCCGAGTCATTACCGATTCATTACCGGTTTCGAGTTCGAGTCCGAGTTGACCCTTGACCGATTCCGAGTCCGAGTCCGATTTTTAAAACATTGATTTCACTTACCCACTTAAATTTATTAAAGAGTGACTTTACTCTCTAAAGTCAAATTAAATGCTCCACTTAAGTCATTTAATGCAAGGGTCACTTTATTTCCCTTCACTAAGTGACTAAGGCTAAAGTCACTTAGGGGAACACTTCCCTAGGTACAAAACTAACAGGAATTGGTCCCATTACTTAGAAGGGATGTTCCTACAACCTTGGTCTTTCCAAGCAAGATAAGTTTCTTACTCCCTAGATCTTGATTAGTTTCTCTTCACTAAATGGATACTGTAAGTACTCCAATTCCTCTTGCAAGTTGAGGAATTGGCTACATGTGAGAGTAACTATATAGTAAATGCTTTTAGTTCTTGGACATGCACACCATGACCTTGCCTCTAGTCTATTAGATCTTTTCTAAAATGACTATCACAAAAAACTTCAATTGTGCCAAACTCACCTTGCCCACATGAAATTTTTGAATTTGCTTTAAGGTGAAACCTCAAGTATAAGGTGAAATTTTTGAATTTGCTTTAAGAAGTGATTCACCAAGTTTCTACAATGTCATGAATCACTTCATGACCTTTCTATCATTAGATGTAGGCCTATTTCTTGTTTTCTCAATATCATACCTTTTTGGTTTCATGGCATAAGATGTCTTGTGAAGATGTTTGTTTAGTTTGTTTCATCCCCTATGGATAAATTATAATAATTGTAGATATATGTTGGGATCCCTTTTCTCTATGATAGTTTTAATCTTATCAAACATAGTTAACCCGTTTCAATATATATTATATTTCAATACATGTGCTGTATGTATTCACATAGCAGATTATATCACATTTTAGTTCAATGAAATTGCCTACAACTTTAACGCCTATTATTATTGGGTCAACACCCCATAACAAACTAGGGATGTCCTTATTGTAGGGAACCCACACCAATTTATATTGGGGGACGGAGGGTTTATCTCCTTAGAGGTTAGGTTATGCCATCCTGCACATGGGTGCAAAACAAATGTAATCGGGTGTGAACTTAGTGTGGATTTGTGCACGCAATGTGAAGTGCATGCTTGGGGAGTGGTTGTGTATATCTTGCCAACTTAGATTCCTTATGAACCAAGTTGGATTGAGCATTGATCTGACAAAGCATCTGCCATATGAATGGTTGTTGCCAATGAGTATTCATGATCTACAAAGTTTCATGGAAATGACTAATTTAACAAAAACTAGAAACCCTAACACATGCAAGAGATACCCGCAATAACATAATATGATATTATTAGTAATTTATGTGACTATTACAATAGAGTTTACCACCTCATTTATAATTGTTCACTGACCAAGTCATTTTCACTTATGAATGTGGTATAGATAAGATAATATTATTTTGTTAATGGCCAACGAATGACCATTGAAGTAGGTCAAAGGATTTGTTGGGTGCTGATGTAATAGTTTGCATATGGCTCCTTTTCTTCCTGTTGTCTCGGAATTGCACCTGACACTATGACCTCCTTTTTAGTAGGGGGACTTTGAATAGAGATTTTGATGTGAGATTTATGGTTTCACCATTGATCATGTGTCTAATATCCTCCAACCTTATTAGATGGTCTATGTGCTTTGACTTGCCTAGTCGGAGACAGTGCTTGGTCCTCTATTGATGTGATATTTTCTAACCTTCATTTATTCTTAGCATGTTTTCTGATATGACGGTATGTTAGCATGAGATGTTACACATATGCTTTATGATGACTCATACATTTATTCTTAGCATGTTTTATGATATGACAGTATGTTAGCTTGAGATGTTACACATATGCTTTATGATGACTCATATACTTAAACTCTTGCTCATCTCTTAGTCTAATCTTGGTGTTATTCTTCTTGCTTAAGAAGTGTGTTAGTACGAGGTTGATTTGTACCTTGATGAACTAAGTCAAGTCATTTTCATCCATCTCATCATATTTTATCGAGCCATTTTTCATCTTGCTAGCGAATTCACTCACCCCCTTTACATTTCCCCTTTGTGAATGATCTATCTTTGGTAATAATACATGGTTTCATTACCATTTCAATGTATGAATGCCTAAAATAAAGCTAAAAGAGTCTTGTACTCTCCCAAAACGGATTCGCTGAATGTTATCACAAATCTTGTAGTTGCCCCTTTAGATGATCCTATTCAAGATGGCAGAGGGAAGGCAACTAAAGTTGTGACCTACGACAACCAAGACCTCTGAAATTGTTTCAATACTGACATTTGGGCCATCCGAAGCACCCCAAGAGTTTCCCCTCTTTCTGCAACCATTTTTTCTAAAGCTTTGTAAGCCCTTGGGTTCAATTTCTATAAGAACCAAGTGGCCTTTCCTAACAAGCATTGTAACCAATCATAATAAAAGTGTTGAGTAGGCTCTTAAGAGCCCACTCCCCATCCCCTTAGGGGGGATTTGTGTTGGTGTCACTTTTCATGTTTTTCTAGTTTTTTTTTATATTAGTTTTTTTTCTTCTTGCAGATCTGTATAGTTTGATCAATATTTTTTGTGATATATCTTTATTTGATTCAAAGTAATACAAATACTAACCTCACGACTTCTTGAGTTACCTGAAAGGGGAAAGAGATGCATGGTAGGATTAATTAGAAAAAAAATTGCTTATTTATTTTTGTCTTGTTTTTTTAACTTTTCATATAATTTACTCCCCTTGCTTTCCCGATTAGGGTTTATAACCTGAAAGGGACTCTTGGGGATTTAATAAACAAGCACATACCTCACATTAAAATCCTTAAAAATTTACCAAGGCTTCGTTGTGTATGCTCTGCACCGCTGTGGTTCGACCGACTAGTTGGATGCATCAAAAGTAACGTGGGTTACTAGTTTAAGACAGTCTCACTTTCAAATTAACCTCCGAAGGCGAAAATCCATCGCCTCGAATTAATCCGTTGCGGGGAAAGTTCACAGAGGAAGTGGGAACCACTGCATAGTGACCTCGAGATACCGTCAAGCTACACCCTTGTTGGTGTAGTGTTGGACATGTTCTAGAGACTCGGATCCAACCCACATATTCGTCGTGTGGAACGACATTGGATAAGGGTTTTGGACATACTCCTCGTACCGTCATGTATATTCGTAGCCCCCTTCCCCCTAATTTAATTCACTCATTAATCCACAATAATTTAAAACTTACCAAGAGACAATTGCAAAATATCCACTCCAACATTTCAACACATACAATTTTTTTGACTCCATTTTCTATCTGTGTAAGCTTTGCTTGGATAATTTATGTGATGAATGATTTATTTAAAGATCTTGTGCTATTTATGCTGTTGTAAATCTTTCATCTTACAAATCTCTTGTCTTATTATTCTATTAAAAACTCCTAAAAAATCATTCATCTAAACCAATACCACTGAAGCTTAATCAACCTTAGCAACCAATTAGGGTCTACCCACCTTGGATTCGTTAGGAGTTTGCCTAAACGAAGGAGTTAAGATTAATTGACAGTACTTGATGCGAGACTTTCCCCCAAGGATGCACTTAGTGGCTTGAAGATTTCTGCCACGACAACCTAATCCCCTCAAGTGCGTGAGTCAATAAGCTCTAGTTAATGACTTGTCCTAGGCTTGCTGCCAACGATCGACCATAGCCCCAACAGACTTGCCACCCTGTTTTCCTGTAGGGGAAAATGGCTTTTCATCAAACAAAGGACGAGTGTTCATCCCTTGGGCATTGATTAGTTTTATAACATTTACTTCACTTAGGCATTAGTGCTTAGAAGCACTACTAATTGTAGCTTGCCATTTTGCATCCTTTAGATTTAGCATTTATGCGTTTCGATGCTTTAGGACACTTATATTTGGGGTACTTGGTCCGAGGACTAAAGGAAACCCATCCCGTGCATAGGCAGTACATTCTTCCACATGGCATCATACAAGTAGAAGGCAAGGAATCTGGCCACATACTTTAGAGCCAAAGACACAATGCAAACATGGGGTCCATCATGCACAGGGGTCAAAGTGGGGAAGGGCTCATCAATCTCACAGGTCTCAGTCATAAGTCAAGGGATAAAGCAATATGAAGACTGGATGTATGGGGAAAGGTGACAAAGTGGTGCCAACATAGCATAATAAGATAAGTTTGTGTAAAGCATGGCATAGGCATTGGCCTTACATTAGGCTTCAAACACAAGTTAGTAATCATAATAATAAGCACATGTCACCTTCATCATCATAGCATAGTAAGTTAGGGTGTTAATATACATCAGAGAGCAAACTAAAACCCAGATGGAGTATGCCTAATCTCGCCATATATATATGTCTTTGTCTAAAGTGCCACTCTGCCTGTCTAGAATGTACCATCTCTACTGATTTTCTCAAATGGAATATGACTCTATCGAGGTCATCTCAATAGACTAGGAAATCTTAGTCGTGACAAAAGACTGCTCTGCATCTAGTGCTGAATGAAGCTCTGAATATCTCGGAGAAAGGGCTCATGCTGGTAATCAATCCATGCTATATCTCTATGTATAAGACTAGCTCTGAAAAATGAGAAAATATCTATCTACTGCATCATGGTAGCCTTAAATAAAGCTAAAAGAGTCTTGTACTCTCCTAAAAAGGATTTGTTGAATAAATTAAACGTAGAAATGCAAATGGAAGCAATCATGGGAGATACTCCCTGTCACAAAAGCTAGGTTCCCTTGTCCTAGGTTGTCTAATGCCAATATCTAAAGAAAAAAGGACTAAGCCAATGAAAGGGCTAAATGAAATATCAAAGAAAAAATAAAGATAAAGGGACCACAATATGAAGGCACGAGGATGGATGACCCATGACAACACTTCTTTAGGCATACATATGGAAGAAACATAAAAAAATTTCAAACTTTGAACGTTAAGGATAGACCAATACCCTCATGTTACCAAGATGGTTATTTGACAAAGACCCCCTTTCTTCCCTATTCATGTACTTCATACACCCTCACTTGACATAGGAAATCTAAGCTATGCATGTTGGCTTAGGACTAACACATCTAAAAAGGTTTTAGGGGTTACACTAATGTTAGACTTAAACGGGTAAAATTATTTTTGTTGAGTTATTCGATAAATGTGTTTGTAACTTGTAGCCTGTGTCTTACTATCATATTAGATGAACTTTTGTTTAAGTTTTGATGATGATTGAATTTATTACACTAGAGAAATCTTATTTACACATGCTATGACTTAATTGGTATGTTGGATGATCATTAGGCACCTATATCTAGAGTGCTACACTTTGTCATGTTTCTAGAACACTTGGAGGGGTGTCCTAACTTTAGGAGCATTTATCTTTTTGTCGAGTGCACAAAATTGTGCCATATCAACACAGTGTTGGATGTAAAATGGTTGTGTGATTTCTGAAAAGTGGTTATAATAGAAAATTCAATAAATATTGAGAAAGTTGAAAAATCCAGAATTATCGTTTAAAGTGTCGCACTGTACTATTGAGAAAGTTGGAGAACCCCTTGAGGTGCAAACCTCAAGTTTTTGCACTCTCAAAAGAGGTTTGTACCTTGAGGGATTTGATCCCTTTTTGATGCTAAATAGATCTAGGGTTAAGATGGATAAAAGGGAGTTGCAATGGTGTGCATCTCAGGTGATTTGGTCGCCCTTAACACTTGATAGATTTGATGTTAAAATGGATCTAAGCTTGTTGATAATCGGATGATGATACAAAAGAGAGAGGGAAGCCCGTTTTAATACAATTAGTTATAGAACTAACTTCTTGATGACATTTATGTGAGGACAAAACAACTTTCAAATAAGAACCTAGTGGGTCCCAACCACCGCTAACCTAGTCACTTAGTGGCCCAAACATTAGATTAATTAGAATATGAACAAAATAGCTTAGGTACAAAATAAGATGCGTCTAAGTACACACTAATTTTATTTTAGTTGAGTTCATAGGTTGACTAAGCTCATGAGAGTTTGTAAGTCGCATAGGGGAGAAGTTTGAAAAGAATGCGTCGTTGCTTCATGAATTGAATAATGCAAATGCTTGGCGTAGGTCATGCATTGTTATGAACATTCCTTATAGTTTATGAGTGATAGAAAGTGTCATTGCATTATGAGTATAGGTTAAGTTGGACAAGAAAACACTACAATTGTACATCTTTATTAGATTGAGCTCAAGGACAATTGTGCCAACAGACAAGTGGCACACCTTGGAGCAAATCGAGAAGTTACCTCTAATGGTAAGATGGTGGTTCAAGACCTACACCTCCTTAGTTGAGAGGTTTAATTTTGGATAGTTTCAGAGGTTGACTAAAATACATCATAGTTTGGAAGTTGCATTAAGGAAAAGTTTGACAAGAAATTGTCTAACTTTGAGCCTATGTCACAGGGTTCGCCGAACATGAACCTTGAAGTTCGAAATTCGACGAACCTTAAGGAAAAAATGGAATTCGTTCAAATTCGGGTTGAGGTTCGGTCACTAAATTTGTGGGTTCGTATTCCAAGTTTTCAGTTTGAGTATATTGTGGTCGGTACTCTTCTGTACCTAAGAATGTGCCCGAGAATTTGCAGGGACATTAAAAAGAATTTGTTGATGAGCTGCGCCCGGGAGTAATCTGAAGTGTATTTTGTGTAAAAAGTTTAGAATGCCATTGAGTCGATCGAGGTTACTCGTGCCAGTGCCAACGCTTTCTCTATTCCTTTTTCTCACTTGAAAGTTGAAATGGTTCTATGTGCCAATGTGCCGAATCAACGATGGGTTTTCTAATTGCAGATTGATTAGTTGTCGAGTAATCCTACCAGCGCCGACGCTTGGTCTGTGGAAATGTGGTGGATGGGTGTTTCACAAAGTCTGGACATCATTTATTTTTTAAAAAACTAATTTAATTTAATTCGAGTATAATGTTCCTGTTAGATGTATAGATGTATAGTAAATATTTTCATATATATTATATATTAAGTATTGACTATAAATATATTGTAAAAGTTAATATATTAAAAGATAAATGTTTTTTTAATTTATAAATGGAATATAAAATTATATTTGATAAGTAAATTTATAAAATATTTATATTTTAAAAATATGTATATTGACGAACTTAATGTCGAACCTCATGTCGAGCTTTATTGGAAAATTCGAATTCGAATCGAACTTCAACCCTCCTGAATCCGAACTCGAACCCGAACCATGTGACATAGCTTTGAGCATGTTATCACATACATTGTAGTTGGGCTACCATGATGTAACATATAGATATTTTGTCCATTTTTTTTGGGCCAGACAGATAGATGGGGATACAAAATGGATTGATTATCAGTATGATCCAAATATTAGAGCTTTATTTTAGCAGCAGATGCAAAGCATTCCCTTGCGATGACTAAGATTTCCTAGTCCATTGAGATAACCTTGGTGGCGACATAATCCATTTGAGTAGAGAGCAGAGATGGTACATTTTTTGATAGACTAGAACTTTAGGTAGAGACATATATATGGTGAGATCAGGTATATTGCTTCTTGGTTTTAGTTTGCTCTCTGATGTATATTAACACCTTTGACTTGATATGCTATTATGATTACGACGACCTATGCTTATTGGATCTGTGTCATGATGTTTAACTTGTGTTGTGAATGGTTGGAGATCTAATATGTAAGGGTACTGTTTATGCCATGCTTTGCACAAACTTAATCTATCTTGCTATGCTGGTTCCACCTTATCACCTTTGTTTATACATCCAATTTCATCCGTATTATCTTACCCTTTGACTTATGATCGAGACCTGTGAGTTTGATGAGCCTTTCCCCACATTGACCCCTATACATGATGGACCCCATGTTTTCTTTGTGTCTCTAGCTTTGGAGTATGTGGTCAGGTTCCTTGCCTTCTACTTGTATGATGCCTTGTGGAAGGGATGTGCGGCTTGTATCATTGGATGGTTTTCCTTTAGTCCTTGAATTGAGTACCCCTAATAACAATGTCTTTAAACACTAATGCATCGAAACACATAAATGCTAAATCTAAATGATGCAAAAGGCAAGCTGCGATTAGTAGTGCTTTTAAGCACTAATGCCTAAATGAAATTAATGCTATAAAACTAGTCAATGAGCAAGGGATGAGCACTCATCCTTTCTTTGATGTAATGCCATTTGTCCCTATAGGTAAACAGGGTGGCAAACTTGTGTCATCGGATCCACCACCTTAGTGTGTAGGATCCGCGGATTCGATATGTATCTGGATCGGATCTGCCTTAGATACACCACGGAAACGTATCCCCTACAGAAGGAAACGTATCCTGGTCCCATGAAATGGATCTTGTGAAAAATAAAAAAAAATCCTGAAATTTTCAAAACGGATCCTGCGAAAAATCAAACAGTTCCTGAAATTTTCAAATGGATCCCTTAACTACCACTGCTTCTATGACCCATTGATCCCCCCCAAAAATTAATTTTTAATGAAAAACTTAAAAAACCCTAAACACCTAATGGCTAAAAGCGTAAACTCCATTGCTGCTCAAGGTCTTATCTATCCTTATGTCAAGATATGCTCTTGAACTCTGATATATCAATATCAAGGTTTGCTCTCAATGTTTTTATTTGATATATCTTTATGGTCAAGGTCTACTGTCAAGGGCTGATATAGCTTTATGTACTATGTTGTTGCTCAATTCACCTACATTGTTCTGTAGTCTTGCCATAGCGTTCATGAAAACCACTTTATTCCTTGCTGATAGGGACATGTGGATGTGGCTCACAAAACACTATTATGACTTGCTTCAAGTTCATGCTGAAATGGTTTTAAAAATTATCAATATCACAACTTATCAAGTTATCAGTTATGGTACATGAACTCTCTTTTTTGGCAATAACTTATAGTTCTACTCTTGTGTTTCCTAATTAGTTTTGTTTCTTCATTCTATTTTTCTATTTATTATAAAAATATTTTTATATTTGTTTGTACTTGTCGTTTCCCCGCCGTATCCAGATCCTGGGTTTTAAAAAATCTAGCGAATCCGTATCCGTATCCTGGTAACTTAGTGGCAAACCCATCGGGGCTATGGACACTCGCTGGCAGCGTGGCTAGGCCGAGTCATTATATGAAGCCCAGAAGGCTATCCAGGGCAGCTACCCTTGGATGTTGGCTAGTATCTTTTGAAATGGTTAAATGTTTTAAAGTTAAATCTTTTGTGAAATGTTGAATGGATACTTGTTAGAGTCCAAAGGAAACAAGCCCAATTACTCTACCCATTTGTGAGATACCACCATTCCCTAGTGTTCTCTGTCATGCATATGTCACTGTGGTCGTGTGTATTAGTTATCACTTAGAGAGTTTGAATGGTTAAAGTTAATAAGAAGTCACCCTCCATTACCTTAAGCCTTGTCCATCCATCTTCACCCAACTTTGGCAGACGAGTTAAACTTTGTAAGCATGGCATATGCAAGGGGCATCATAGAAGATTCAAAGATTATTTATGAACACAGGTATATTTTGCTTGATTATTATTATTATTTATGTCATCATGATTATGATCAGCATGTTGTAGTTGGGTATTAATAAACATCTTGGAGAAACTCTTACCTTGAATGCATGCAGGATTATTTCAGATTATTTTCTCAACTCCATATGGAGTATTTTGACCATGTCAACCTAGTTGACCAAGTCAAGCATGGTTCCCAAGGGCAGTGACTACAAAAATCAACATTGGTTATATTTGCTCCAGACATGCCCAACGAACATACTATAGTCTTAGTTTTCAGGATTTGGCCACAAATTTGAGTATCAATGATTATCATCACTTTATTATTGTTTAGGTCACATTTTTTATGATGAGATGCTTATGAGGGTGGCGCTCTCTAGGCGCTACAGATGTTCAGTCTGTATGAGTAGTCACCAATACCATTATACCATGTTTCCGGATCCATCTATGCACTCAGTTTGTCCCAGTATGCAACTGACAAAGAGTTATGAGCATTTTATTTCTTCTTGACGGTTGTACCTACATCAAAATGGATTATGAAATTACTTAAGGAAATCAATTTGGCTAGGATGGTCAAGGAAATGGCTTGGGATTGTTTCATGATGCTATATTATGGCTCTTTAGAACATTTTGCACCAACTTCACTATGTATGGGGGCCCAGATCATTTTATTTGATTCTCTAGGGAGGACATCCCCCATGGGACGCCTGTCGCTTTAGCCCATGATGTATTTACTCGCTATATCTTAAGATATATTGTTGAGGTGGTTCTTTGGGTGATTTATGCCCCTAGATGACCCCTTTCTTATCTACCACACGACGATGTCCTATGTTATGATGTATTACGCCTCACTAAGGCGTCATTTGGCAAAAAGTGTGCCCCCCTTTTGTGATCCATGTACTCAATCCATGTAAAAATTTAAGGATGTAATCTCCATCATTGATGATGTTTTAATCTCAGCCGTTGGATTTAGTTGGTTAGGGATTTGGCTTCTCTTAGATCTATTTGAGAGAGAGATCCCCTCAATTGTAAAGCATGATTTCTGGCAATGGAACTTTTGAATAGAGAGATTTTTCTGGGATCAAATACTTGTGTCTTTGTGTATGAATGAATGAGATGATGATTGAAATTGCTTTTCTTTTACATTGAGATATCTTGGAGAATTTTCTTGCATCTTTTGGATCTATTTTCGTTTTGTAGGTGAGGAAGGCAATTTGAGGGAGGCACATTGGTGGGGAGACTTACCCTGACACTTCTTTTCGAATTGGGTTTAACAGGGAGTGGTTACTTTGCTATGACTTTCCATTTCCATTCTTTTACTTATCGTTTGTAGATCTAGATCTTTTCTTGTCATACTTATTGGTTTTCCCTTCGTGTGGCAGGAGGAGAGGGCACATCGAGTCATTGAGCAAGTTGATTTCAACAAGAGATTCTCCAAATTTCTCACTTGATCTCTGAGGAACAATCCTCATCATCTAGAAAAGCATCTACAATTTCTAGGTGAGTATCTCATTAATTTCTTCTCTATTTAATTTTCTATCCATTGGTCATCACAAAATTTTAAAGAAAACCCTCGCTTAATAAATATGAAAAATAACTAGGGTATATTGCACATAGAATTTCAATTTTTGGCAATTTGGGTATTTGTGGCCATCATCCAAAACCTCTATATTGTCCAAGGCGTCATCATTAGACTCTATTTGCCCTCCTAGATTAGGCACTAGCCTTCTAGGCAATTCGCCCTCTTGGATTCGATAGAGATTTTTCGAGTGTTTTATGTTTCGGTTTTGCTTGGGTCTTAGACATTGTCAAATCTCTTATATAAGCAATTTACCAAGTGTGTTAATCCCCCTATGGTACCATGTATGATCATTTACACTAACACATAAATCCCGGGTCTTTCAATTAAATTCATAAGTCATTATAATAAATTTCTTGGGTAACATAATCAACGTTTATAACTTGGTTTACTCAAACATTACTCTTTTAGTGACTTCATCCTCTGATCTAGGGTTTAGTGGCTATTCACCTTACGTATTCTTGGCTTACAGTTTGATCTAGTGATTTAGTGAAGAAAATCTGACAAGAAAATGAATTTGGTCTTTTACACATTTTGTCAACATTTACAGAACCTAGGGTTTTAACTTAAATTATTGGAAAGTAAAACCACACTTCTGAAATGTACTTCAAAATTCTGTCAAATACTAAAACAATCTGTAAGCAGACTAATGCAATAATTTTGGTCTAATGACCGGGAAAAACCCCAACTTGGGGAAAACCCTAGAAATAAGATATTTTCATTTAAAGAGAGACTCAGAAATATTTTTCTCCAACACAGAAAATATTTTTCTTCTGACCCATACTGACAATCATTCATCACAACAACTGCAAATACCTCGAAAACCGTGCCAAATTGCTGCTGTATGGAACTGCTGTACATTCCACACATGTGGTACAGACTCTACGGATCTCACATGTGCTGCACTTTTTTTGTACTTTTTGCCTGCCTCGGGATTCGTGCCCAACAACAATAAATGCTTTACGACCTTGTCAAATAAATAACAGTAGTACAACTGCCTCAAAATCAGAGCCTTCACACGTGCTGTACTAAATTAACAGGCTGCATTAAATGTTGCTGTACTTGCCTCAATATTTGTGCTGCAAATTGTCTTGGTAAACATGCCAGTCTTTTAGGGTTCTTTTCTCTTTCAGTCTCAATTTCTTCTTCCTCTCCTCATTGATGGTGAGTTATCTTCATTTGTCCTCTCTCTTTGTTTTATACTTTCCTTTTGTAACTACCGTCATAAACTACCTAATCTAGGGTTGAAATTCATTTACAAAATCAAGGTTCTACATCATAACCCACTTTTTAATAATTAAAAACTTTAATTATTAAACACATTTAAGTGTGACCCATTTTTCTAAAGTATAAAAACACATTCACTTTATTTATATAAACATCACTTTGTTACATAAATACATAAGGACAAAAGTTTCTGGTCCTCTCATCACTCTCACACCAAAAACATGAGAGAACCTTCAAAGTTAACTTTTCAACACTCCCTCCTATGAGGAAGGTCTGCAGCACTATCTCCATCTTTGACTCCTGCAACAACTCCCTCCTGCTCTGGAATCAATCTCATAAACAAATGCTCTATCTCGAACTGAAATTTTGAAGCCTGAGACTTGACCTGAGTCCCATCAACCTCCTCAATTGCACCATCACTTGACTGGCTCAGCCTCCTGCTAGTGCTTAGAAGAGAGTCGCTCTCCTCTTCAAATCTATCAAATGGAGCATCATTCTCATCCTCTGACTCCGATAGCCATCCTCCTGCTCCTGCTCCTGGTCATACAACATGCCCTCTCGGGACATATAGTCTGTCCCTGCGATCTCCCAATAAGATGGTGGTACCAATTAGCTCATTTCTCCTATACAGAAAGATATGACCAGACCTGATCATCATCCCATAGCTATAATCCTTGAAGGATGAAACTGAGAGTTTACTCACTCTCATCCAAGATCTAGTTGAAATCTGACAATTCCAACTCCTTGGATAGCAATCTGGGGACTATCAACATCTGTCTGAATGAAGTGTCCCAGCCCCAATATTGTGATCACCTGAAAAGAGTCATAGACTCTAGTCATATGTCTGGTTGCACCGCTGTCGACAACCCAGACATGCTTAAAGGTAGAACTCTTTACACTGGAATCAATAGAGATAAGAGAAAACTCTTGCTCAAACTTCTTGGCATATTTTTGTACTATCGTAGAGGCTGCCACATCTCTTTCAGTCTTCACAATCTTTTTCTTAGGACATTTCGTGGCATAGTGTCCTAACTGGCCACAATGATAACATTTGATCTGACTTAGATCTTTCTTCTCCTTGTTCTTGGATTTGGCTGCAAGTGCCACATTCTGCTCAGCATCCTCACTAGTTTGGCCAACCTCTGACCCATTTCGGATTTCCTTTTGGGTGAAATCATCCCACAAACTGGACCAACTTGGAAGTGTTTCTCTGCCCACAATACACTTCACAAAAACCTTCCACTTCTTGGTGAAGCCCTTCAGGGCTATCCTCACCAATTATGAATCAGGAATGTTTTCTCCTACTGCTGCCAACTCATCCTTAACTTGTGTAACACGACTCAAGTAAGAGGTTACACCCTCATCATTTTTCATTTTAATGTTGTGTAGCTTGTCTTTTAGGGCCATCTTTCGGTTTTCGTTCTTTGCTTCGAACAACTTGGTCAACGTGTCCCACATTTCTTTATTAGTTTTCTTTTCTTATAAGTGTGGTATGAGATGGTCTTTAACCCCATCCAAAATAATTCTCTAGGCTTTGGCTTAATGAGCTTCAAACTCGTCAAGCTCATCTTTATTTGTTGGTTTGGTCATGACACTGTTAATAAAACTCCAAACTCTAAGTTCTTTCAATACAACAATAATTCTTACTTTCCATGGGATGTAGTTGGATATTCCATCCAACCGATCGTCATACCTAATGTTCATCATGGAAGATAACTTGCAACCAAAAATTAATTGAATACAAATCTAAACACTTTTTTGAAACTTCAAAGAACACATACTAAACTTCTTTTCTAGTATGACTCTGTTAAATTGTGATCTGATACCATCAGCTTTGATACCATGAAGAAAATATGACTTAAGAAAATGAATTTGCTCATTTACACATTCTGTCAAAGATTTACAGAACCTTGGGTTTTAACTTAAATTATTGGAAAGTAAAACCACACTTCTAAAATGTACTTCAAAATTCCGTCAAACATTAAAATAATCTTTAAGTAGATGAACACAATACTTTTGGTCTAATGATCGGGCAAAACCCCAACTTGGGGAAAACCCTAGAAAGAAGATATTTTCATTAAAAGAGAGACTCAGAAATATTTTTCTCCAACACAAAATATTTTTCTTTTGACCCATACTGACAAAATCATTCATCAAAACAACTGCAAATACCTCGAAAACCATGCCAAATTGCTGCTGTATGGAATTGCTGTACATTCCACACGTGTGGTACGGATTGTATAGATCTCACATGTGCTGCACTTTTTCTGTACTTTTTGCTTGCCTCGGGATTTGTGCCCAACAACAATAAATGCTGTATGACCCTACCAAATAAAAAACAACAGTACGACTACCTCAAAATCTGAGCCTTCACACATGCTGTACGAAATTGACAGGTTGTATTAAATGCTGCTGTACTTGCCTCATTATTTGGTTTGCAAATTGTCTTGGAAAACGTGCCAGTCTTCTAGGGTTCTACTTTTCTCTTTCAGTCTCAATTTCTTCTTCCTCTCCTCATTGATGGTGAGTTATCTTCATTTGTCCTCTCTCTTTGTTTTATACTTAACTTTTGTAGCTACTTTCATCAACTACCCAATCTAGGGTTGATATTCATTTACAAAATCAAGGGTCTACATCATAACTCACTTTTTAATAATTAAAAACTTTAATTATTAAATACATTTAAGCGTGACCCACTTTTCTAAAGTATAAAAACACTTTCACTTTATTTATATAACCGTCACTTTGTTACATAAATACATAAAGACAAAAGTTTCTGGTCCTCTCATCACACTCACACCAAAAACATGAGAGGACTTTCAAAGTTATCTTTTCAACATTTAGCCTTAGGTCTTTCCTTTTTGGATAGATGTGGTTCTCCCCCTTTGTCACTTGGGCTTTAGTGGCATAAATTGAAGGGTTTCTCAATCGGTGTGGCAATCGATCCATTATCTGGGGGTTGAGATACTCGTAGATCACCTCTGCCCGTCCCCTCTACTGTCCTGAATAAGATACTTTTGTGGGGAAACCATAGAAGAAAACATCGGCATCGACAAAAAATCGGCAAGGGTCCAGAAAACATCTTCTCGGCAACATCGACGAAAAAAATCGGCAAAAATCGGCAAACCGCGACAAATATTGAAAAACACAAAATATATTCATTTTTTTCTTAATTTTAAGCATATAAAGCAACAATGACATCAAATAAATACATTGGCACATAACTATAGAAAAAACACTGATATATATCATGTAGGCATGCAAAATATAATATGAGACATAAAAGTCGATACTGAAAGTATGAATATAGTTGTCCAATAGTACTCAAAAGTGGGAAATCAATGGTCCAATACAAAATGACATCACAAAGCTAGTAGCTAACTATCTGTCTTTGAAATATAAATCAATGCCCTCTTCCCCTTTTATGGGAAAAGATCATGGGCTGTTTGCCAGGCCTACCCCTCACAGTAGAAGGTCCTGGCCTTGTACTCGGTGCCAATGAGGGAGTAGATGCATCGACCACTGTAGAAAGGTGGTGCTGATGAAGCCACATCACCCTCCATGAAGTCCTCTGTGTCAAAGCGGTCAGCCTCCTCCTCCTGTACCTCCTCATGCTCCTCCTCATCCTCCTGCCCCTATTGTTGCTGCTCCTCATCCAACCATGCAGGTGCCTCCTCCATGATAGGTAACTCAACCTCCACCCTCCACTTGGACAATACATCAATATTGTCCAAGCAAATGGCATCCACATCGGGTGATTTCTCCACCTGCTTCATCCACAGTCGAAGATTGTAGTGGACATACACCAAGTCATTCAGGCGTGGGAAATCCAACCTGTAAGAGGGTGATAAAAAGATTTAATGAGTCTTGAGTCTTGAGGCTAGAGGAAAACAATATGAAAGAGGATCTTAAATTACAATGAATTTAATTGCTTTGATAAAGTTCTTACCTGGTGCGTTTCTTTGAGTGTATTTTATCAAAGACACTCCAATTACGCTCACATCCAGAAGAGCTCTAGGTTTGGCTGAGGACTCGGATGGCAAATTTTTTTAAATTTGGTGCCCTTGCACCATATGTCCTCCACCAAATACCTACAATAAACAAGAAAGAAAGAATCGGATTATATAATTCAAATTTCAAATTTCAAATAAAATGATAAATCATAAAACACACTTCAAATTTAAGAATTTGAAGTTCAAACTTCAAAATACAAATAAATTCTAATTTGCAATCACTTACTTGGAGTCAAATTGTTCCTTGCATGGACAACATCGACATAGCCAAATAGGCCAGTAGCCTCTCGATACATCTCCATCTCACGAGTAATACTTTCCCGAGTCTCAAAATTAGGTACCATCCTATTCATACATTCGATAAGCCCTTCCAAAACCTCTTCATCAAATCAAACATACACTTGTATGAAAAGGCAGGGTTGAGGAAAAGTGCAGCTGCATGAATAGGTCGATGGAGCATCTCGGTCCATCGTGTATCAATCAACTCCCATAGCATCATGTGTCTATTGTGTCCAGGGGTACCCTTCCCGACATAATAAGACCGAATAGACTCTTTGGCCCTATCCATGGCCTTGTACAAATAGCCCATAGCGGGCTTGTCACTGTCAACTAATCTCAAAACCTTTACCAAAGGTTCACTGATTGAGAACACTTCCTCCACTCATTCCCAAAAGGAGTCGGTGTAAACCAATCTAGCGATGGCTTTCCCATCCTCTCTCCTGCTATATGTGCAATCTCGCCATTCATCACAAACAAACATTTGCTTCAGCTCAAACTGAACTCGAAGCAAAGATTGAAGAGAAATGAAGTTGGTGGCAAATCGTGTGATTCCAGGGTGCAACCATTCCCTGTTTCTCGTGCATCTCCTCATGAGGCTAAGAACCCAAGCATGGTTATATATGAATTTGGTGATACTCCTAGCCTGATCAACAACCTCCTTGATGAAGGTAATTTTCCCCACATCCTCCAACATCAAATCAATACAATGTGCAGCGCATGGACTCCAAAATAGTGAGGGGTGCCTCTCCATAAGCAATCTACAAGCAGCCACATAATTGGCTGCACTATCTATTATGGTCTGCACCACATTGTCCACACCAATCTCCTGAAGGACCCCATCCAACAACTCACATAACAATGCTGCTTCTTTTACCTGTGCCAATGCATCAACGGATTTGATAAACATGGTACCTTTAGGGCACTGTACCAAGAAATTGAGAAGGGTCCTACCCGTCGCATCTGACCAACCATCAGACATCAATGTGCATCTAGAAATCTTCCATGACTGTTTGAATTCTTCCAATCTAGTGTTGATGTCTTTCTTCTCTGCTTGAAGAATTGGGCCTTAAATCTCCTCATATGTAGGGCACTTGTACCCTGGGCCAACAATAGCAATGGCATCACACATAGGCTGAAAAAAAGGATTGTTTCTTGTTATTGTAAGAGGCAAGCCACTCCATAAAAACATCCTCCCCATAACCCTATCGGCTTCTTCCTTCTCCCTTTTTTTAACCATGGACTTGTTGCTATTCCGTGGAACAAAGAAAGATGAGGCAACAACCTTCATGGAAGTTGAACCCATGGCCGTGGAGCCCCCCAACTCTACCCTCAGTGGGATCCGGATGATCATAATCGTATGTCCCTGAAGTCCTAACCACTCCACCTGTAGCAAGTTCAGCTCTATTTGCAGCTGACTCTTCCCTTTTTCTATCCTTCGAGTGAATTGCATCATGGGCCATTCTCATAATCTCGGGGGTAACTGCACTACAAAGTCCCACATCATGGCCAGGGAGTTTTGCCAAATGGTACTTCAACTTGCTAATGCTTCCTGTCATATGTTGTCCACACAATTTGCAATTAAATCGTTGTCGGTTTGTTCCATCTTCAGGGTCAGCATATTGCCAAAATGGGTCCAATGCCTTTGGCATTTTTGCAATGGAAATGTATAGCCTCAAAACTTAAAAGTCAAACCTGTGGCTGCAAAAAAAAAGAAAAAAAAGACATTATGATTAAACCCAAATCCTAAAGATTCTGCCTTCTTCCACCTTTACTTACTGCCACAATTAAATATAGGCCTGGCCCTAGTATATACTAATATAGTATAATACTATATACTGTGTATACTATATAGTATTATGTATATTCTATATAATAGTATATAGTATATATATAGTATATACTATGTATATACTATATATAGTATATTCTATATATACTATATATACTATATAATATATACCAGTGTTGAAAAACTCTTTGAAAAATCGCCGACTTTTTAAAAAGTTGCGATTTTTTCCCTTAGCCGAAAAATCGGCTGGAAAAAATCGCGACTTTTTAAACAAATGCTTAGAGTGGCTGAATCATGAGTCATAATGTCTTCTTCCATCAAGAACGAATTCACATTATTTTTATGATCCTCTCGGTATCTTGATGGATGAAGTTTGCAAAAATCAATCCCAGGCTTGGCATGTTTTAATTTCACCTTATCCATATCTTTCTTTGATTTCCAGACAACAAGCTAGAATGGCTTTGATTTCCATTTCCATTACTTCCACATTGTTTTTGACTTGTTGTAACCTTAAATGTAAAGAAAGACCAAATGATCCATTCGATAAGTTGTTGCATTGGATTTATGATTTTGCTTAGCACTTGTCTGATTGGTTAGAGTAGGGTAGGTAGGTTTTGAATAAGCTCTCTTGAGCAGTAGTATTTGAGTCTGCTTGTTCCTTTTAGTTAATAAAACTTGGCAACTATCTTACAGTTCTTAGATTAGATTGTTATTCCAACATTTTATTTTCATGCATTTATTTTTAGTGTTATCTTTTATGTCATACTTGTTGCTCGGGTATAGTCTGTTTGCATGTGCACAGGAATAGGTACATCTGAAGATGAAGCAGACATTTGATTGGTAGATATTTGATGATGAGATGGTGTTGCGTGTTGAAGTTTAACTTGTGTATGATATTTATAAAATTTGCAGACTGTAATAGAGATAGAACTTGAGATTTTAATAGTAGTAAAACATTTGAAGCATCAAAACAATCATCCACACAATTGAACACAAGATCTTTCACGGGGAAACCTTGTAGGATAAAAAACCCCAAAGCATTAATAATTCATCCTCTAAATGAGATGAATCGGTTTGTACATGAGAAGAGATAGTTATATCAATTTTGATCATAGAACTCTGAGATGAATGTAGATAAAGATTACCCAACCAAGCTGTCATACTGTGTTCTTCCACTCTATTAGAAGTTGATCTGTGGAAGCCCTAGTAGGCTCACCATTCACTGCTGCCACCGTGGACTGTAATTACCTTGCTACTGCCACAGTGGAATGTGGTCACCTAGCTGCTGCCTTCGTGGACTGTGGTCACCTGCTGCTGCCTTCGTGGACTGTGGTCACCTATTGCTTCCTTTACTGCTGCCATTGTGGACTGTGGGTGGCCTGCTGCGACCTTTACTGCTGCTACCGAGGTCTGTTGATAGCCTGCTGCTACCCCGTGGACTGCTGCTCCTGCTACTGAGGTTTGTTGGTAGCTCTAGCAGCCTTACCAATAGCAGCTGCTACAATCGTGAATTGTAGCAGCTCATGCTGCTACCTTTGTGGGATGTTGGCAACCTGCTGCTACCCTAGACTCCTCACCGTGAACTCTGCTTTTGCTGCCGTGAAGAGTGGGCACACAAGATGATGGTAGCCACGCTAGAAAGAAAACAGTCACCAACATATAGTCACTGAATATTCCTCAGGCCAAAAAGATGCTGCTATATAGGGGAAGGAGAACCCAACATATAAACACGACTTGTTCCTTGGAGTATGAATGATGATGAAATGATTTGGAATGCTTCTTTATTTATAGTTCATCAAACATAAAATGTTTCCACATAATTAGGAGCCTGACCTTAGGGCTTTGATTCTTTTTCATCTTTGACCATTGACTTTTAATCTTTTGTGGTCCATTCGTCTTTTAGTCTTTGTCTTTGAGACACTTGGAACTTCATTTGATGGTCACTTTGATCAATACAAATTGTGCTAGGGTTTCTTGGTCCTTCAAGTGATTTCATTACCACAACAAGTTATCTTAAGAGTTCTACAAGGTCCCCATGGTCCATTCATGTCCACTCAAAGTGCATCTTCATAAATAAGGAGGATTATTAAATGCTTTATCTTGTTCTCCTCGTTGCCACCAAGATCAAGTGCTAGGTCTCTCAACTAGGGGTAGCTAATCCTTGAGAAGGTCTCATAGCCCATAGATGAAGGAGAGGAGTGCATCACTTGCCCAGACCCAGTCTAGGAATTATGGTGATGACCTGGTAACTTACCAAGTGCCTTAGCCCTTGGTTGCATTAGATGACTAAATGTCGATTACTTGGTAACTGACCAAGCGCCTCCATTCTCCCAAAGAATGGCCCTTAGCCCCAGGTTGAGATGCTAGTCCCAGACTGAGTTAATTTCTTGGTAACTGACCAGGTGCCTCCATTCTCCCAGAGAATGACCCTCAACCCCAGGCTGAGGTCCTAGTACCAGACTGGGTTAATTTCCTGGTAACTGACTAGGTGTCTCCATTCTCCTATTGAATGGCCCTCATCCCCAGGCTGAGGTTCCAGTCCTAGAGTGGGTTGATTTCCTGGTAACTGACCAGGTGCCTCCATTTTCCCAGAGAATAGATCTCGATGCTGCTTAGGAAAAATCAACACTCCCTCTCAGCGAGAGAGGTATTCTCTATGATACCAAGCTTGTCACGAAAGTACACAAACTTTGCTGATGTCAGAGGCTTGGTCAATATGTCTGCAATGTGTTCATTTGTACATCCGTATGTATTGAAGTTTCAAGGTACCTCGCTGAACTAAGTCTCTGATGAAGTGATACTTCATTTCAATGTGTTTTGATCTCTCGTGGAACACAGGGCTCTCTGAAAGCTTTATGCAACTCTGATTATCATAATGAATAATAGTTGACTCAAGCTTTCCACCAAACAGGTTAGAGAGAAGTTTCCTAAGCCATACTGCTTTTCTGAAGGCATCACTGGCAACAATATACTTAGCTTCAGCTGTGCTCTGAGCTATGGAACCCTGTTTCTTGCTGGACCAAGAGATCATTGCTGATCCTATACTGAAGCAGTATCCCGATGTGCTTTTTTGGTCTATTGCACTACCAACCCAATTGGACTTAGCATATCCAACTAACATTACTCTATGTTGGAGTTATGCTTGAGCCCATAAGTAATAGTGCCTCGCAAATATCTGAGCACATGATTAGCAATTACCCAGTGTATATGCTTCGGTTCAGACATGAACCGAGTCAATGCATTTACTGTATAACAAATATCAAGTCTCGTATGCACTAGATACATCAAGGATCCAATCAGTTGTCGATACTGAGTAGGATCCACAACCTTTGAACAAGTGGCCGAGTCACGTAACTTCTTCAAGTTTGTTGTCATGGGTATGCTCATGGGCTTATAGTCTTGTATTACAAATCTCTGCAAGACATCGACTGCATACTTTCCTTGTGAGAGGAAGATCTCATCTGGCTTTTTCCAGACCTCTAAGCCAAGAAAACAGTGCATCAGACCCAAATGCTTCATCTCAAATTCAAAGGTGAGCTCCCTCTTACATTGAGCTATCAACTGTTCCTCTTCAGTAAGGAACAAGTCGCCCACATACAGAACTAGGATCAAGTGATCATTATGAACAACCTAAAAGTACAGGTTGGAGTCAACAATACTTTTGGAGAACCCCAAGCTATGAAGATAGCTATCAATTCTTGCATACCAAACTCTTGTGGCCTATTGTTGGACACAATGGTCACACTGAGAGGGGGGGTGAATCAGTGTGTGAGCAATTTAAACCTTTTTCACTTTTTATTAATCAATTAGAGTTTATGAAACATAATGTTATCGATTACATCATCATATTCATCAACCAAGTCATAAGCACAATAATCGTATCATTAAAAGACAAAAAAATGTAAGCTTTATTTATTTGCAATGGAAGACTTCAATCTTCGCGATTACAATCAGCACCAACTGATGAAAAGAGCACCAATTCTTATAACAAGACCCACCGGTTTTCTTAGCTCCAATTAAAAAAGGGTTGAGGAATCCAATCCTCAAGGTTGCAAGACTCTGCATGCAAGTCTGATATCAAACTTTCACTGTACTAAACACATCTCAATCAACTGCTGCTCTGTCAATTCCCACACTACAGTCAACTCAATCAATTGCCACTATATTCTACTTATATCATTTCACTTCACCGTTTCACAAACTGTTCACATACTTCATTTCACAAACTATTCATATACTTCATAGTATATCACATTACTTCACTGTTTCACAAACTGTTCATATACTTTATAGTATATCATTTCACTTCATTCTATTCATATACTTCATAGTATATCACATCACTTCCCTGTTCATAACCAATGCACATTTCATCATTGCAATCTATATATCTGTTTACAAACTGTTCATTATTGCAATCTATATGTATCTCTGTGTACCAAACTTGTTCACTGTATAAATTTCTCTAGCATATCACTGTATGAACTTCTCTAGTATATTACAGGCAGCATACGTCTCTATCATACTACTGTATGAACATTTCTAGAATAATACTGTCAAGTGTATACAACTCAGTCCAATCATAAATAGGTGTACACTAGTAAGTTTTGTCATCAAGGTTTATCTTGTTCACCAACCAGGCCATACTCAACAGACCATCATGTGTTATTAGAGCTTGAGGCTTCTTCACAATTGTCGAAATCAAATTTCAATCTATGCTCCAACTATTACACATTCAACTAGACAAACCACTGAGATCTATCAACAGACCTACTTTAAGATGTCTGCAATAGGTACTTACTTGGATTAGGACTGAGATAACTTCTTACTGTGCAAATGGGTCACTTCATTACTGTGCATGAGAATCACTTTATCACTGGAAGAGAATCACTTCACCATTGTTGGTTGTAGGGCTTATCTGAAAGATTAGATTTAATGTTGTGTTTGTCTCCGGTTCTTCACTTGTCTATATATATCTTTGGCTGCTTGGATCAACTTCTAATGCTTACAATGATCTTCAAATATGGACTGCTTGTGGGTTTTGAGTACTGCAAATGACTTAGCAAAAATTTCAGAGCTGTCAAGGAGTTACACCATATAAACCTCGGATGCCTTTCAATTCAGGACTGTGTATGCTTGGACTGCTGCCATCCAAATTTCCTCAGTCATGAAAATCAGAGCTAATTAAAAGACTTGGCTGCCATCCAAAAACTTTAAATATTGTCTGCTGCTGCATTACTGCTGCCACCTGAAATTCCTCAGTAAAATACACCCGAAAATCACAGAGCTAAATTCACATCTCCGAATTCTACACTTTCAAAATGAGGTCGTTTGGCTCTTATTTATATACATTTCTCATGAATTTTTATGGAGCTGACTTGTCTTGGTCAATTAATTTTGTTTTTATTTTTATCACAAAATCCTCTTAATGAGGCCGACCTCATTATTTGAAATTTATTTTGCCACTTCATGCATATCATGAGTTCCAATGACATGTGTAATAAGCCACCAAATGACTACAAGGGACCAAGCATGATCTTCATTGTTCCTTCATGGGTACAAAGATCAATAGTCATGGGTATGCACGTGACCTCAAGACCAAGGAAAGTGTGCCATAGGGCATCATCATCATCATATCAAGTCTTCACCAGCATACATCAAGGGTTCCACATAACGACATTTTCAAGGTTCAAAGGGCTTCAACATGTCAACCAAGACTTCTTCAAGAAACTTGTGGGATTAAGGACCATCTCCAAGGGTTCCAAGACTCCATCAAGTCATCACTAACCATGCAAACCACAAATGACCACATTATCTCCTTCAAGGGTACAAGCACCATTAATTCAGCATTTGTGGGTCCAAGGACTTATTCAAAGACTTCTTCATCAAGCAAGGGGCTTCATGGGCTTCTTCAACCACCTCAACCACAAAAGAGGACCTCCAGGGGTTAAGATCCATCATGCCACCTCTTGTGGGGTTGCCAAGTCTTCTCCTAGGGTACCATGACCCCATCAAAGCATAAATGACCACAAAATGGGTCATTAATGTTTCTTCAACCCATCAAGGGCTTCTCCATTGTCCACAAGGGCTTCAACATCATAACCAGGTCTTCATCAACATCAGCAGGGTCTTCAACATCATCAAGAAGGTGGTGGCTCCAAGACCCAACCTTGTGGGTACAACGACCTTGTCAACTGGATGCAGGGCTCCACAAGGTGCTCCAAGGCACTAGATGTGAGGGTACCGGGATCATCCATACCTGTGCACTGCAAGAGGGACTTGCTGGCATCAATGGCTACCTGTGGGACCATTGCAAGTCCCATGTTGGCATTAGTGACAATTCAGTCAACACATGTTTGAGCCCATACAAGGCTTTCTTCAGTTTACACACATGAGATTTCTCTCCATGAGTCACAAATCCTTCTGGTTGCTGAATGTAGACTTCCTCTTCAATTTTTCCATTAAGGAAAGCTGTCTTTACATCCATTTGATGGAGTTTCCATCTAAAGTCAGCAACACAAGAGATGTTGATCTGATGGTGGTATATCTGGCAACGACAACAAAAGTTTTGTCATAATCTATGCCTTCTTTTTTAGAGAAGCCACGTGCTACAAACCTTGTTTTCTATTTTTCAATGTTGCCATCAGCGACATGCTTGATTTTACGAAGCCATTTAGACGTTACCACAGACTTCCCTGTTGGTCTAGGGACAACTTCCCACACATAATTTTTCATAATTGAATTATATTCTTTTATCATGGCATCATTCCATACCTGTAGATTTGTTGCTTCTTTATATGTAGAAGGTACTACATCAGTGAGCTTGCTCATAAGACCTGAGTACTTCTGGGGCTTCTTTCTTTCTCTGAAGGTTCCAGGAGGAGGTTTATGCTTCTCAGCTTCTTGCAATGTTTCTCGAAACGAAGCAGGTCTTCTCTTGGAGGGAGGAGCCTCAAGTAGTTCTTCAGTTGGTCTTTTTGGTGCATTTAGAATTTGAGGCTCATTTTCTTCTTCCTCCCTTTGAACCTCTGAATGAGGAGAATTTGGAATTTCAGAGGGAGATTCTTTTGTATCTTTTGGAAGCTCTTTTGAGTGACGGAACACAACTTCCTCATGGAATATCACATCTCTACTGACTTCAATGTACCTTTGACCAAGAACATAGACACGGTAAGCTTTCGAGCTTTCTCTGTAACCAACAAATGTACCTTTGTTTCCGGAGGGCTCTAGCTTAGATCTCTTTTCTTTTGCCACATGGATATATACAGGAGTGCCAAAGATCCTCATGTGATCAACTGCGGGTTTCTTGCTTGTGAATACTTCTTCTAGAGTCTTTTTCTCCAAGATGGCACGAGGGCTTCTTTTTTGAATCTAAACAACAGTACATGCAGCCTCAACCTACAGAGATAAAGGAATATCGAGGTCACATAGCATAGCTTTGGCAGCTTCACATATCGTTCTATTCTTCCTTTCTTCAACCCCATTCTGTTGAGGGTTGTATGGCACTGTGAACTCCCTCTTGATTCCTGCTTCTCGGAAAAAATCATCAAACTCATTAGATTCAAACTCACCTCCATTATCTGGCCTCAAGGTACGAATGTGTCTTCCTGTCTGGTTTTCAATTAGAGCTTTGAGCTCCTTGAACTTATCAAAAGTTTCACTTTTAACCTTTAGAAAGTAAATGTAGGATTTGCGAGAGTAATCATCTATGAACAATACATAGTACAAACAACCACTCAAGGAAGGTGAAGACATGGGCCAACATATGTTAGAATGAATCATGTCCAAGATCTCTTTAGAGCTACTGTTACTTTCAGAGAAGGATTTCTTGGTATTCTTGCCTAGAGCAAAACCTTTGCAAACACCACTATGTTCATGAGAAAACTTAGGCATACCTGTAACCAGTGTCACCGCAGTCGGCGAATTTTCGCCTAGAAATTCGAAATTCGCTGTTTTTTTGTGGGCGACGATCTAGATCGTTGGAAATCGACGATTTTAATGGTGTTTCGGAGGCCCAAGGGTTTCCCTTACCAAAATGACGTACGTTGTAGAGGTCTCTATGAACCTGAAGCCATCGCTGTGGAGATCGACTAAGATTGAAGCCATCGTCGTGGAGGTCGTCGTGAAGTGTGGAGGCAGCAGCCGATAGTCGTGAATCCGCCCTTTTTTCCAGTGAAGTGTCTGTGCACTTTTCACTCTTCTACATTGAACCTGCTCGCCTAGTGAACTATGGTGTGTCGCTGGCTCGCTGCTCTCCTGTAAACTCTACTGACGAGTCTAGTGTATGAAACCAGCTTCCGTGCTGCTCGCTCTCGCCCTCCAGCGCTTTCACTCAAATGTTTTTAAAATATATATTTAATGTTTAATGTTTTATGTTTTTTAACTATATGTTTTAAAGTTTAATGTTTTTTAAATATATGTTTTCAATGTTTAATGTTTTTTAAATATATATTTTAATGTTTAATGTTTTTTAAATATATGTTTAATGCTTTATGTTTATATGTTGTGTTTTAAAAAAAATCATATATATATATTTTATTTTCAACTTTTTTATTTGAAATGTTTTTTAAATATATGTTTAATGTGTGTAAAGATTAATGTTTTTTTTTTATAACAAAAACTAAAAAAATGATTTTATAAACAGGCTGTGCACAGCCATTCATTACAGAGGCAGCAAGACAGAGTATTCCTGCAAATCAAAATTGCTGCATGGTAGGCTTATCCTGAAAGTTTTCCAAAAAACAGTGCACAAAGTTTCTCCTAAATTACTAGTGTCTTGGGTAGTATATACCCTTACATACTGGTTACATAATAAAAGGCAGAAAAACATTGAACCATACGAAATTAAAACATTTGACCAAAGAAAAGAAATTAAGGGTTGCCTCTGAAAGCCCTGGGCTACACGACGGACTCTTCCTCCATTGGGTGTTCAGGTTCTGTTGTTGCTCCGTTCACCCTGCTTCCCTGATTCATGGTGATGAAACGTTCGAGATCCTCCTGAATCCTGTCCACTTTGCCCATCATCTCTCGAAGGTTACTTTCATTATCATCAATTCGGGCATCATGGTTGCTAATCTGCAGCGAGGTGTAGCTCACGGTTTCACCCATGCTTTTGTTTTCTCGCGCTCTCTCTTTATTATCCATGACCCCAATTGCTATCATCTCATACAGACGACGCAGGTTCTTCTTGATATCCATTAAACCTGCGCTTTCCTCAGCTTGAGCCATTCTACCAGCTCCAACAGTAATCGTAATGCAAGCAAACTGACTATTCAAGTTACGAACAACACAATCCTGGTTCTCACCCAAGGGAGCACTAAGAATGCGTCTAAGCACTGCAATCTCTTGCTGCAACTCAGAGCCCTCGCGCCTTTCAGTACAAGCCAACGTTCCCACGGCTCCTTCCTGCCATCCAGTGCAGAGACAACCCAAAACCCAACTCAAAGTGCCAACACGAGAGAGGTTTGCACCAGAATTGCGTCCTGAAGACCAAGACGCAGAGGGATAACTGCAATGGCAAATGGAAAATGCAGCAAGAGCAAGTCTCTCCTTCACGAAGGAACGGATGAGAGGGAGAGCTTGCCACGGGACGCCGAGCAGCCTCCCTCCTTCGACGCCTGCTACAACATTCGGGAGGAATCGCACAGCTTCAGGAGACCCAGAACCAAAGTCCGGAGCAGAGCAATAGAACATATCTTTGCAGGGGGACGACATAGAGAAAAGGGCGAGGGGGTGACGAGCGTGCGAATGGGGAGGGCAATTAATCAAAGGCCGGAAGATCTTAAAGTCTGTTGAGACCGAGATGGAGAGAGGGAAGGGAAGAATCCACGCGGCAAAGAGAGGAGGGCAGACGAGATAGCTTATTGATTGCATGGAGCCGTCGAGAAGCTGGGAGAAGTGGAGGCCAGCTAGGTGAACGCGATGAGGGGAGGGAGGGGGGTAGGAGATGGGGGGGATAAGGAAAAGAGGGGGAAAGAAAAGGGGGCTTAGAGAGGTGAAGGAGGAGGGAAAAGGGCAAAGAAAGGGGGGAGAAGGGGAAAGAAGTGGAGGAGGAGGGGGGCCTTTAAGGCTTCCAAAAGTTTGGAAAAAGGATAGGGACTGCACTTTGATGCTCGATATGATGAAGGGGGGATTAAGACACCGCATCAAGGAATGAATTTGAGGAAGGGATGATTTCCATCTTGACTGTAGTGGCCTTGAGGAAGACTGGCGCCTACATTTGCCATACTATCCGCTGCATTGTTATTATGCCGGAGGATGTGAAAAGCCTCGAAGGATTGAGACATGAGTAACTTAGCTTTTTCATACAGGCGACGGCATTTGACAGCTCTAGTAGGGTACCCGTTGATTAGTTTGTAGATGACATGCCTGGAATCTCCAAATATCAAGACCTTTCGAAGCTTCTTAGTGCGAAGAAGGTGAAGGCCCTGGAGAAGAGCCATCCACTCAGCTTCATTATTAGTTCTGTTACCTAAACCCCAAGCGAAGGTTTGTTCAACATGTCCTCCGGGATCCAAAAGGATCCCCCCCGCTCCTGCCACCCCTGGGTTACCTTTCGAAGCACCATCAAAGAAGAGAGAGTATGAGTTTTTCTCCTTGAGCCAGGACTTGAATTCATTGTTGGGTAGGCGTATCTCCCATGGAAGGGGCCGGCTAGGCTGACCTGCTCTTCCCGAGAGGTTCTTGGACTGAAGGGAGCTTCTTTCTTTTAGAAAGTGTTTGCACCAAAGGGAATAAGGTTCAGGGATAGACTCTTGCAGAGGGAAGCTAATGTTATTCGAGTTGAACTTTTTAGCTATCATTCCTATAGTTTTGGTTGCTATGCGGGTTGGGACAGCTTTTTGCTCCTTGAAGATGGCACGATTCCCGGCTAGCCAAAGTTGCCAGCATAGGTTCTTTGGAATAGAGGCCCATAGACGGCTCAGAATTGGTTTCTTGGATAAGGAACCAGGGAAATGATTAACCCAATCTTTGAAGAGCTGGACTACAGTACTTGGGAGGTCTTGACCAAATTTCGTGGGGAGAACGATCTTCCAAGCTATAATGGAGACTTTACATTGGAGAAAAATGTGGCTGGAAGTCTCTTCAGTTGAATTGCATAGGGCACATCGAGATGGACCAAGAATGCCTCTTTTCCTTAAATTTTCAGCTATTAATAGCTTGTTGTGCAGAAGAAGCCAGGTGAAGCTGTTGACTTTAGGGATACTATCAGGATGCCACACCTTCTTCCATAAACTGTCCGCCATATTCGGTTCCAAGGATATTTTCTTATATCCCTCTTTTACACTGTACTGCCCTGATTTCCCCGATCCGAAGCGATCCTTAGCTGTGGCCCTCGATGGAGACAGGCCATGAAGAGAGGAGAGGAAAGAGACTGCAGCATTAGCCAAGTGAGCTAGAGGAGATATCTCCTTCCAACCTGTCCATTGTCCATTCGAATCCCACCGAGATAGATTGTAGGGAGTGTTAATCTCCTGCTCACTCGCCCAAATAGATAAAGGAGCCAGACCTGGCAATGTGGAGCAAGGGGGCTGTCCTAAGATGTTGCTTTTTCCAGACATTAATTCTCTTCCCATTGCCGGGAATCCAGTAGCAGCCTTCAATAATTGTGTTAAGGGAAGCTTTGCATAGCTGCCAGAGAGTGGTTCCTTTACCCGTCCATTCACCATCCAACATTTGTGACCTGGGCTTTCTTATATACTTTTTCCTGATGACTTCCTTCCACCATTCCTTTTTTCCCGTTACCAATCTCCATATCATTTTGGCTCCCATAGCTTTACTCATGAGCTCCGGATCTCTGATGCCTAGACCTCCTTGGCTTTTTGGCACGTTTAACCGTGTCCCACTTAACCAAATGGAACTTCTTGGTCTGAACTTTCCCTCCCTGCCAAAGAAATTTTCTAATTTCTTTACATATGCTGATGATGACATTCTTGGGAGCTAGGACCATTGAACTTGTATAAATGGGATAAGATGAGAGGATGGACTGGATTAGAACTGTCTTCCTAGCTAAATTTAGCCATCTCGACCCCAAGGATTGAGTCTTGTCTTTAATTTTCTGTATAACCGGATTCCACATTGAGGAAGTCAAGGATTTTTTGACCACAGGGATGCCCAAATAGGTAAAATGAGTCCAGTTTGGATTGGCTTTGATTTGGAGGATTTGTGATATACTACGAAGAGTGGTTGTGGGACAATTCCAGCCATATATTTGACATTTGTTCAAGTTTGCCGAGCTCCCTGAGGATTGAAGGAAAAGATCAAGAGGGCTGAGGAAGTTCCTGGCAATTTGCGTGGAGGCTATTCCGAGAAAGATAGTATCATCCGCAAACAAAGCATGATTGATGGGAGGGACTCCATTCCTAAAGGAAAGGCCAGGAAGAGATCCTTCAGATTGAAGTCTGAGCAGCCTTCTACTGAGTGAGTCAGCGACCAGAATGTAAAGAAAAAGGGATAGCGGGCATCCTTGCCTTACCCCGCGGGAGGCTTTGAAGAACTCAGAGGGTCTGCCATTGATGAGAGGAGCTATCCAAGGAGAAGTTATACAGGCTTGAATTTGGTTAATGAAGACAGAAGGGAACCCAAATCTTTCCATAACCATAATGATGAAGGAATGTCTCAGTCTGTCAAAAGTGTTGGCCAGGTCCAGTTTAATGGCCATCCCGCGATCCCCCCTTTTGGTGCTGGAATGGATCGCTTCCTGCACTAAAAGAATATTATCATTGATTTGCCTGCCTGATATGAAGCCGCCTTGGTTTGGAGAGATGAGGGAAGGAATGATTTGCTTGAGTCTCAAAGACAACACTTTCGAAAAGATTTTGTAGGACGCGTTACACAAGGAGATGGGTCGAAATTTTTTAATGGAAGTGGGATTAGATTCTTTAGGGATGAGAGCCAGGAAGGTGGAGTTGGTGGCTCCCCCCATGTTTCCTTTTTCCATCCAGGAGATAAGGCGCATCAGGTCTTTCTTAATAAGGGGCCAAAAGGTTCTGTAGAAACAGATAGGGAATCCATCCGGTCTTGGGGCCTTGTCCGGGTGAAGACTCCAGATGGCTTTTTTAACTTCTTCTTCCGAGATGGGGGATTCAAGTTTGGTTCTTTCCTGAAGATTGATAAGGGGAGGAATGTCAGAGACCATTTCTTCCATGAGACGGTGAGAAACTTGCTCCTCATCATTATACAAATGTTCAAAGAAATTCCTTACCTCTGCGCTGATAGCCGCTTGCCCTTGAATGTCTGAGCCATCTTCAGTTTTTAGCTCCCTTATAGTGTTCCATCGTTGCCTGTCCCTGCATTGGTTTTGGAAAAACTTTGTGTTCTGATCTCCCCCTTTGAGCCACAAGATGCGCGAGCGAAGTCTCCATTCCTCCTCAATTTGCCTTAAATTTTCTGAAGTTTTGTTTCCAATTCAATTTCCTTAACAAGGTGCTCCTTGGTGATCGTGCTAACTTCCATTTCTGATTGAAGACGCTCCATATCCTTTAAGATGATTTCCTTTTGCTTAGCAGGTTCTTGGTATTGAGTTTTTACCCACGATTTGAGGGCTGCTTTCACCCTTTTTAACTTCTGCTCCCAGGAAAATGCTGGGGATCCTGGAATGAAACAGCGCCAAGAATTGGCAATAATGTCCTTAGCTTCTTCCGATTCCAGCCATATCCGGTTGAACCTGAATGGAAGAGGCCCCAAGTTTTCCATCGGCGGAAAGAAGAGATTTATTGGTTTATGGTCCGACACAGCCGAGCACAAAACTTTGGCTTCCGGGAGAGAATTAAGAAGATGAGTGTTGACCAATAAGCGGTCCAGACGGGCTGCGATGTGCCCAGGGCCCACTCTTTTGTTACTCCAAGTGTAGGTGCCATTTTTGGGTTTGATATCTGAAAGGCCCCAAAGAGAGATGAGATCTTCGAGCCTTTCACCAAAAGGATCCCTCACCTTAGTTCCTCCTCTACGCTCGTCTGTCGATATAGTTGTGTTAAAATCCCCTGCAATGAAATAGGGAAGAAGCTTTTTGTCCTCACACTGCTCCTCTAGCGATGTCCAAAAGCTGTCCTTCTGCGAGTTCATGGTTGGGCCAGATACATTCCCAATCCAAAATTGTTCCTTGCTTTCTTTGTTTTCAAGTTTTATAAGAAGCCAATTTCTATTTTCTATAGCAGAGATCAAGTCAAACTTATCTGTATTCCACCAGCTTAGAAGTCCTCCAGAGGCTCCACTTGCATTAGTGGCTATACCTGTCCCTTTTGGCCAGATACTTTTGATGGTTGCAACACTATCTTCAGCTGATTTTTTTGTCTCCTGGATGAGAAGGATTGAGGCAGTTTGCATTGTTTTAAATCTTTTGATTACTTCTAGCTTCTGCATACCTCCCAAGCCTCTGCAATTCCAGGAGACTACTTTCATTATTTCCTAAGCTGTTTGAGGGCCTTATCTTTCTCCTTCCTCTCCTCTTCCGCACTGAGAAGATATTTGCTTGCTTGCAAAGTTTTTACTAAAAAGTCTAGATTAGACTGCTTTCCTGCCGCCTTTTCCCTTGCTGCCTCCTATTCTCTGATGGCTTTGTTAGATTTTCTTCCTTTCCTGGAGAGTGGTTCTTGCTCTTCTATAGAAGTATCTGTTATTTCCTCTGTGCTTGCTTTTGCCCTTGATCGAGTGACAGATCCTTCAGAGTTTGTTGCTAAATCTTTCTTGTCCTTAGTGTGTCCAGCCTCCTCTTCCTGATCTTGCGTTCCCTGATGCTGCGTGGCTATTGCCGGGGTTCATTGTCCTGTTGCTGCACCGGTTCAGGGTTTTCTTCTTGATTTTCTACTTCCTGCGTCTCAACTTCCAAGACTTCAAACTTATTTTCGGGGGGGCTCTTTGACGTGGGGATCTGCTGCTTTAGGGGCTTGGCTGCCCTCTTCCCGCTCGCAACATTCCATCCCTCACCAGGTGGGCTGTCCGAGGTGGGTTTCTCAGGCTTTTTCGGGCATGACTTAGCAAAATGGCCATATTCATGGCAGAATTTACACTTGAACGGGATTTGCTCATAGTCTACTGTTTGAAGATGGTTACATCCCTCAATGGAGAGCATGATAGACTCCGGCAGGCCTTTTTCAAGATCAACTTCAACGCAGATTCGGGCATAGGAGAACATTGGGGCTTTCGGTTCAGACTTATCTACATACTTCCCTAATGTGTTTCCTATTGCTCGGAAGTCCTCATCGTTTCAGCAGTGAAGGGGGAGGTGAGGGAGCTTAACCCAGACAGGAACTGCTTTTGGGATATCTTTCTCTGGATTAAAAGACAAATCCCACTTGTTCAAGTACATACCTCTAGGGCCCATGAAGTAAGGCCCATTCCTGAAGATTAGATCTCGGTCCTCCTTCTTTTCAAAGATGAAAGCAAAATATCCTTTTCCACAAAAGATCTGCTGAACTTCCCCTTGTATTAGGGTTCTCCAGTTTTTATTCAGCCAGACCTCCACTGATTGTGGTGATGACCAAAGGCCGGTGAACAGACCAATGAGACCTTTCTCAGAGAGAGTAACTGCTTTTCTCTTAGAAGCGGTGGAACTGAGTTTTACTTCCGGTACATCAGCTAGTTTAACGAATTTGGAGGAAGAAGTCGCGGCTGCCTGGACTTGAGGAAGGGAGGCCACAATGTTCTGGAACCTGTCCTCAATGGCTGGATCAGGCGGATCCATGGGCAGGGCCACCGGCCTGCGGCGGAAGCCCTCGACGGATTCTAGGGTTCAATCGCTCAGAGCTTGACGGGCTTGGTCTCGTGCTTTGTGTCAAGCCCAAGCTATTAAAAGATGACCAGCTAACAGTGTAAAGATTAATGTTGATACAGTTTAGGACATGATTTTTATTAAAAAAATTCATTAATTTTTATTTTATTTTTAAATATTATATATATTTTCAAATTTTATACGCTGTCGAATTTAATGCTGAATTTTATCACCAAAAATTTTATTCTCGATTTTTTGATGAACTTCAAGGTCGTCGAATTCGAACACGAATTAGAACCAGGTGACTTAGCCTGTAACCATCTTTTGAAGACCAAGGAGAGCTGTATAATGAAGATGTCCAAACCTTCGATGCCATAACTCACATGGGTTGATTGTATTGTGAATCAATGCTGGAGTGGAGTGTCCTAATGCTTTGTAAAGGCCTCCCACTCGAACTCCAATCAATTTGGCTGAGCTCAACTTTTCATTCTTTGCCCATAGTAGAACCTTTCTGTCTATGAAGATAACTTTGTAGCCTTTATCTTCTAAGCCAACAATTGAGAGGAGATTCTTCTTCAAGCCAGGGACATAGTATGTCTCCGATATGCAAAACAATCCATGAGTCAAGTTGAAATGATACTGAGCCAACTCCTTCGATTTTGTAAGTGGTATCATCTCCAAGTTCTACTTGATTAGCAAACTTCTTCCTGTAGCTTGTAAGAGCTTCACGGAATTCTATCATATGTCTTGAAGCTCCATTACCCACTAACCAAGAGTTAGCACTATCGGTGATGGATCCTGAGAGAGCAAAGATCAAGTAGTATTCTCTTCTTGATTCTTCTTCTTTTCAAGACTTAACACTCTTCTTCTTCTTTGGTTCTTCTTCCTCTGCTGATAGATGCTTGGAATCTTCTTTTGAACTTTCTCTTTGGCTGCCTACAGTCCCTGGCATAATGTCCCATCTTGTGACAATTAAAACATTCTATTTTTGATGAATCTAATTGCTTACCTTGTGGCTTCTTTTCTTTCTTCTTTGAAGGGAAAGATTTCTTTAACTTCTTTGTCTTGGCTGTAAGGGCCAGGTTGCCTTCCTTAGCACCATTAGCTCTTCTTTGAATTCTGCCTTCTTCTTCCAAACAGTCATGCCAAAGTCTATCAAAGTTTGGCTGAGTTTCACGTCCACTTACAGCAGCCATAAAAGTTTCCAAAGAACTAGGAAGACCATCGAAAACAATTTGGACAAGATCATCATCATTTGCTAGGACACCAATGGCAGAAAGTTAATCTCTTACCTGAGCAATTTTTGTGAAAAAGGGGGCCACACCTTCATCTCTTTCCATCTTTAATATACGAAGTCTCTTCTTCAGTACTCTCTTCTGGTTGGGTGCTTTCTTCTCGTATAGGTTTGTCAAGGTGTCAAAACATTCTTTGGCTGTCTTTAGTGGTGTTATGGCAGGCTTCAAGGTCTCCATAACTGAGTAATAGATAATTCTTCTTGCCTTGGCTTGCTTTTTCTTAAAGGCTATCCTTCTTGCATTAGTTGTAGGTTCTTTCATAGCATTGATGACCAAGTCATCAAGATCGTTTTCTTCCAAGGTGGCCATAAGCTTTGCTTTCCATGAATTGTAGTTGGCTGATCCTTCAAGTCTTTCCTCTGGTTTGAAGGTGTTGGAAGCCATCTCTGATCAATAAGAACTCTGCTATCTCAGTTTGCAATTGTCCCAAGGTCTATGGAGGCCACTGTGGTTTGCTCAATCACTGTAAACTTCACATGCAAAGCTCTGATACCATGTTGAAATTTAACATGTGTATGAGGTTTATAAAATATGCAGACTATAATAGAGATAGTACTTGAGATTTTAACAGTAGTAAAACATTCGCAGCAGTAAAACAATCAACAACACAATTGAACACAAGAGTTTTCACGGGGAAACCTTTAAGGACAAAAATCCCAAAGCATTAATAATTCATCCTCTAAATGAGATGATTGAGTTTGTACATGAGAAGAGATAATTACATCAATTTTGATCACACACCTCTGAGAGGAATGTAGATAAAGATTACCCAACCAAGCTGTTAAACTGTGTTCTTCTAGTCTATAAGAAGTTAATCTCTAGAAGCCCTAGTAGGCTCACCATTCACTGCTGCCATCGTGGACTTTGGTCACATAGCTGCTGCTTTCGTGGACTATGGTCACCTACTGCTTCATTTACTGTTGCCACCGTGGAATGTGGGTGGCTTGCCGCCTCCTTTACTGCTGCTACCAAGGTTTGTTGGTAGCTTGCAGATACCCCGTGGACTATTGCTGTTGGTACAGAGGTCTGTTGGTAGCCTTAGTAGCCTTACCAATAGCAGTTGCTACCACCGTGAACTGTAGCAGCTCTTGCTGCTACCTTCGTGGGCTGTTGGTAGCCTGCTACTACCCCAGACTCCTCAATGTGAACTCTGCTGCTGCTACCTGAAGGGTGGGCACACAAGATGATGGTAGGCACGCTAGAAAGAAAACAATCACCAACATATAGCCACCGAATATTCCTCATACCAAAAAGATGCTGCGATATAGGAGAAGGAGAACCCAACAGATAAACACGACTTGTTCCTTGGAGTAGTGAATGATTATCTTGGATGATGATGAAATGATTTGGAATGCTTCTTTATTTATAGTTCATCAAACATAAAATGTTTCCACATAATTAGGAGGTTGACCTTAGGGCTTTGATTCTTTTTCATCTTTGACCATCGTCTTTTAATCTTTTGCGGTCCACTGGTCTTTTAGTCTTTGTCTTTGACACACTTGTATTTTCATTTGATGGTCACTTGGACGAATACAAGTTGTGCTAGGGTTTTTTGGTCCTTCAAGTGATTTTATGACCACAACAAGTTATCTCAAAAGTACTACAAGGTCCCCATGGTCCATTCATGTCCACTCAAAGTGCATCTTTATAAATAAGGAGGATTAATAAATGCTTTATCTTGTTCTCCTCGTTGCAACCAAGATTAAGTGCCAGGTCTCTCAACTAGGGGTAGCTAATCCTTGAGAAGGTCTCATAGCCCATAAATCAAGGAGAGGAGCGCATCACTTGCCCAGACCCAGTCCAGGGCTTATGGTGATGCCTTGGTAACTGACCAGGTGCCTCAGCCCCAGGCTGCATCAGATGACTTAATGTCGATTACTTGGTAACTGACCAAGCGCCTCCATTCTCCCAGAGAATGGCCCCCAGCCCCAGTATGAGATCCCAGTCCCAGACTGGGTTAATTTCCTGGTAACTGACCATGGCCCCCATTCCCAGGCCGAGGTCCCATTCCTAGACTGGGTTGATTTCTTGGTAATCAACTAGGTGCCTCCATTCTCGCATAGAATGGCCCTTAGCCCCAGGCTGAGGTCCCAGTCCCAGACTGGGTTGATTTCTTGATAACTGACCAATTGCCTCCATTCTCCCAGAGAATGGCTCTCGATGTTGCTTAGGAAAAATCAACACTGCGAACCAGAGACTTCTTAGGTTCTCAATTTAGAGCACTTGTCCCAGTTGGAGCTAGATGTTATCACATACATTGTAGCTGGGATACTATGATGCAACATATGGATATTTTGTCCATTTTTCCGAGCCAGACAGATAGATGGGGTTACAACATGGATTGATTATCAATCCGAGCCATATTTAGAGCTTTATTTCAGCAACAGATGCAGAGCATTCCCTTGCGATGACTTAGATTTCCTAGTCCATTGAGATGACTTTGGTGGTGACATAGTCCATTTGAGCAGAATAACATAGATGTTACATTTTTTGACAGATTGATACTTTAGGTAGAGACATATATCTTTGGTGGTGACATAGGCCATTTGAGCAGAATAACATAGATGTTACATTTTTTGACAGATTGACACTTTAGGTAGAGACATATATATGGTGAGATCAAGTATATTACTTCTTTGTTTTAGTTTGGTGTTTGATATATATTAACAACTTTGACTTGATATGCTTTTATTGTTAAGGCGACTTATGCTTATTGGATTTTTGTATTGATGTTTAAGTTGTGTTGTGAATCGTTGGAGATCTAATATGTAAGGCCATTGTTTATTCCATGCTTTGCACAAACCTAGTCTATCTTGCTATGTTGGTTCCACCTTATCACCTTTCGCCATACATCCAGTTTCATTTGTATTATCTTACCCTTTGACGTATGATTGAGATCCGTGAGATTGATGAGCCTTTCCCCACTTTGACCCCTATGCATGTTGGACCCCATGTTTTCGTTGTGTCTTTGGCTTTGGAGCATGTGGTCAGGTTCCTTGCCTACTGCTTGTATAATGCCATGGGAAGTGATGTGCGGCCTGTATGATCGAATGATTTTCCTTTAGTCCTTGAACCAAGTACCCCTACTAACAGTGTCTGTAGACAGTAATGCATTAGAACGCATAAATGCGAAATCTAAATGATGCAAAAGGCAAGCTATGATTAGTAGTGCTTTTAAGCACTAATGCCCAAATGAAATAAATGCTATAAAACTAGTCAGTGACCAAGGGATGAGCACTCATCCTTTGATTGATGTAAGACCATTTGCCCCTACAAGGAAACACAGTTTCAAACCTGTTGGGGCTATGGACGCTCACCATCAGCAGGGCTAGGCCGAGCCATTATCTAGAGCCTAGAAGGCTATCCAGGGCACCTTCCCTTGGAGGCTAACTAGTATTTTTTGATATGGTTAAATGTTTTAAAGTTAAATCTTTTGTGAAATGTTTAATGGATACTTGTCAGAGTCTAAAGGAAACAAGCCCAAGTACTCTACCCATTTGTGAGACACCACCATTTCCTAGTGTCCTTTGTCATGCATATGTCACTATGGTTGTGTGTATTTGTTATCATTTGTAGAGATCACATGGTTAAAGTCAATAAGAAGTCATCACCCTTTACCTTAAGCCTTGTCTATCCATCTTCACCCAACTTTAGCAGATGGGTTAAACTTTGTAAGTATGGCATATGCAAGGGGTTTCATTGAAGATTCAAAGATTATTTATGAACACAGGTGTATTTTGCTTGATTGTTATTATTATTTTTGTCCCCATGATTATGATTAACATGTTGTAGTTGGGTATTAATATACATCTTGGAGCAACTCTGAATGCATGTAGGATTATTTCAGAATATTATCTAACCTCAAAATGGAGTATTTTGACTATGTCAACCCAGTTGACCAAGTGAAACACAATTTCCAAGGCAGTGACTACAAAAATCAACATTGGCTATATTTGCTCCAGACATGCCTAGCAGACATACTGTAGTCTCAGTTTTCAAGATTTGGCCACAAATTTGAGTATCAACGATTATTATCATTTTATTATTGTTTTGGTCACATTTTTATGATGAGATGCTTATGAGGGTTGTGCTCCCTAGGCTCTACAAAGGTTTTGTGGGTATGAGTAATTACCAATACAATTATACCATGTTTCCAGATCCATTTGTGTAGTTAGTTTGTCCCAGTATGCAGCCGACGGAGAGTTATGAGCATTTTATTTGTTTCGGGAGATTGTACTAGCATAAAAGTGGATTATGAAATTACTTGAGGAAATCGATTTGGCTAGGATAGTCAAGGAAATGGCTTGGGATTGTTTCATGATGATCTATTATGGTTGTTTAGATCATTTTGCACCAGCTTAACTCAGTTTGGGGGCCCAAATCATTTTCTTTATGGATGAAAGAATGGGATGATTATTGAAATTGCTTTTCTCTTGCATCGAGATATCTTGGGGAATTTTCTTGCATCTTTTGGATGTATTTTCAATTTGCAGGTGAAGAAGGCGATTTGAGGGACGAGCATTGGTGGGGAGACTTTACCTGACACTTCTTTTCGAATTGGGTTTAACAATGAGTGGTTACTTTGCTATGACTTTCCATTTCCATTATTTTGCTTCTCATTTGCAGATCTAGATGTTTTCTTGTCATACTTATTGGTTTTCCCTTCGTGTGGAAGGAGGAGAGGGTGCATTGGGTCATTGAGCAAGCCGATTTCATCAAGTGCTTCTCCAAATTTCTCACTTGATCTATGAGGGAGAAATCCTCATCATCTAGGAAGGCATCTACAATTTCCAGCTGAGTATCTCATTAATTTCTTCTCTATTTAATTTTCTATGCATTGGTCATCACACAATTTTAAAGAAAACCCTAACTTAGTAACTATGAAAAGTCATCGGGGTATATTGCACTTAGAATTTCAACTTTTGGCAATTTGGGAATTTGCAAACATCATCCAAAATCTCTATACCCTCATAGGCGTCATCATTAGACTCCATTTGCCTTCCTAGATCAGGCACTAGCCTTCTAGGCAATTCACGCTCTTGGATTCAATAGCGATTATCTTAGTGTTTTATGTTTTGTTTTTGCTTGGGTCTTAGACATTGTCAAATCTCTCATACAAGCAATTAATTAAGTGTGTTAGCAAGCCTTAATTTCACACATCAAACCCTACTTAGGGCATCCCTTTGATTTTCCATCTCAATCCCCCTATGGTACCAAGTTTGATCATTTACAGTAACACATAAATCCTGGATCTTTTAATTAAATTCACAAGTCATCAAAATAAATATCTTGGGTAACATAATCAACGTTTATAACTTGGTTAACTCAAGCATTACTCTTTTAGTGAGTTCATCTTTTGATCTAGGGTTTAGTGGCTATTCACCTTACGTATTCTTGGCTTATAGTTTGATCTTGTGATTTAGCCTTAGGTCTTTCATTTTAGGATAGATCTGGGTCTCCTGCTTCGTTACTTGGGCTTTAGTGGCATAAAGTGAAGGGTTTCTCAACCGATGTGACAACCGATCCATTATTTGGGGGTTGAGATACTTGTAGATCACCTCTTTGGTTGCCCATCCCCTCTACCATCCTGAATAGGTTACTTTTGTGGGGCAACTACAAGTTGTGTGATAACAGAGCCCATGCCAAATTGGTCGTTGCTACATGAATTCGAATTGCACAAATGGTTGCCGTAGTATGCATATTGCATTGAGCATTTCTTGGGTAGTTTCATAGTGACAAAATGTGTGTTGATATAGACATGCTCAAAATAGTGTTGCATAGTCCAACGTTACAACCTTGTCGCGCATGATGGAAATGGTCCGCTAACACCTTGTGACACAACCTTTAGTGTTAGCATCATCGCACATGAGTCTTCATGACACAACAATGCGTGGCATGTTGCCACTGATGGATAACTATATAGAAGGTTATGCAAATTGCAATTGGTAGGATGGATTGTCTTGTTATAACCCCATCTCTTCCTCCCTATTTCTATGTATTATTGTACTATGTGGAATATGAACAAATGGGAGATGAAACAATTGTTGTATGTGGAATATTATTAATATAAAAATTATATAAAATATAAACAACATGAAGCTTACCTTTGATCAACTCTAGGATTTTTTCATCCAAGAGGTTACAAGGAGAGTAGCAGTTACAACAAAAAATAATGAGATCTTGAATGAATCCCTCATTGGTAATTTAAGGAGGAAAGAAAGAATGTCCTAAGAAGGGTCACAAGGAACATTTATGTTCATTAGAGGAAGGTAAGAACGACTTAAGCCATGTGAAATTTTTTAAGTGCTAGAAGATGGACCACTATGTGTCTTAGTATCTTAAGTAGAGAAGGCAAAGAAGAAGCTACACAAGCAATTTGTAGGGAGTGTATAAGCTTCTAGAGTGGATGAGTTAACATCCAAGCTTGAGACCAACTTCTGCATGGGATTGTGCATTTCCACTAGCACCATCTTTGGTGTAGTGTTGTATGGGCCCTGGGGATATGGGGCATCTAGACACATGGCATTCAACATGAAGGCTTTCAACACATTTCAACAGTAAGAAGCCCACATATAAGTGGAGTTGGGTGCTAATGTCACATATCCAGTTACTCGAATGGGATCTGTCTCTTTCAGCATGCCACAAGGAATGCTATGGTTTAACTAAGAATCTTCTTTTAGTATCAATCATGCTAGATCTTAAGTGTGTGGCTGAGTTTGGTGATAAACAAGTCAACATAATTGATTGTAACCAAAAGGATGGTTGAGTCTTGGCCAAAAGTGTGTCGGAAAGTGTCCTAGATTGGTTACTTCCCGATCTGATAAAACATGGTGCATTAGTGCATGATTGTGAGAAGACAACACTAGAGATTTGGTCACTTGTAGTATGGATCAATACCACTCTTGATGGACAGAGTGCAGGGTTTGTTAGACTTAAAGATTTAGAGGCCAAGAGTGTGCAAGGGATGTGCACTTGGCAAGTATGCAAAGATTGTTTTTCCATAAACCAAGAGAGATTCTTGATCTTATTGATGAGGATGTATGTGGTCCTATATCATCGACTTCTTTCACAAGTAACATTTATTATGTTTCATTTATTGATGATTCCTCCAATTAGATGAGACAACAGGCTATGATTCATGACTTGGATATACTTATGTGTCTTTTGGTAGAAATAAAATTGTGCAGAGTTTGAATTGTTGTTCTCGTACAATATTAAAGGACAAGGCAACCAGAGGAATCCTTCCATAATTAATTACAAACGACAAGTATCTCATTTTTGTGTATTTGGTTGTCTTATTGATATTTTATGTGCATGATGAGAACTAGAAGAGAACTAAGTTTGAATTCTCAAGTATCAAGTTTTTTTGTTGATGGGTGCAATGAAACATCCAAGGCTTATTGGAGCTACATTCAAGTGCAACATAAGACATTAGTAAGTAGGGATGTTGTGTTTAATGAGGATAGATGATCCTCAAGTTCCTAGGATCCCACTCGTAGAGATTGTGGAAGGTGAGATGATGGCCGATCTGATGTTTGATCCATAGGATAAATCAGACCTAGATTCAAATCAAGAAGATGCTAGCTCATAGTGAGAGGGCTTATTATCCTGAAGTTTAGCCAGGAAGCCGATATCCAAACATTGAAGGAAGAAGAGCAATTGGGAGCACCCACGTCTACATTTTGGGTGACTAATGTCTTCTATCATTGATACAAAGCCTTCCAACTTTGAGGAGGTTTATATAGAGCAGCTATGGCATGATGCCATTGTTGAGGACTATAACTCCATCCTGAGAATGATGTATGGGATATTATGTCTAGACCAATGGGGAAATTTGTAATAGATTTTAGGTGGTTGTACAAGATTAAGCATGCAACAAATGGGAGTTTAGAGAATTACAATGGTAGATATGTAGCAAGACATCTTTCTTAATAAGAGGTAGTTAACTATGAGGAGATTTTTTCTCTTTTTGCAAGGTATACTTCTATCAGAGTAATCAGGTCAATTGCAACAATTTTTGGTTGGCCTTTGTATTAGATGGATATAAACGCTAAAATTTACTTGAGCTTAACATATCTCGATTACGATTTAAATTAATCTAGATAATAAATGCAACACACTGACAAGAAACCATAACATAGAAAACCAAACACAAGATGCACCCTAGAAACTCCAATCCTTCGGGGAAAACCAACAAATTTTTGTCTTATTCTTATTGCAGGATTTGATTACAATATTACTACAATAGTCCTTGAATAAACCCTCTGGATTTGGACCAAACACACAGGAAAATACTCCAAATCCTCTTTGCAAACTAGATAGACAAACCTTAGATCCTCCTTGGATCCAATAGACAATAGAGAAGTGACTCTTCCTTGAAAAAGTTGTGATATCAAAATGAGATCTAGACTGCTCACTACAAGAGAAAATTCGTCTCTTGCAACTGTGATGCTGACCACTACAAAAGATCTCCTTTACTCTTGTATCTGTGATCATATTCTAAGGCTTGTCTTATAATCTCACATTCATGCAAATACCATGGATCAATACCATGGGAAAACTAAAATCATTTACATGAGGTGTTATAAATCCACCTTTACAATATATGTCTAGGAATCACTTCGGCTACTTTTATGTTCGTAGACACACCCAACATAGAAGTACCTGTTGAGCTACAAAAACTAACACTCCTTAGCGAGGGAGGTACTTCTGCTAGAGTCACCTACTTCATGATCCACTCCTCTACTACTGCAATTGCTCCCTCTGAGTTGGAACACTCTGCTCCCTCTACACTAGAACACTTTGTTATAATCTGCACTACTGAATTCTGCTCTAGATCTTGGTGTTCCTCATCCATCAATGTCATCTCAAACCAGGTAGGCTTGCTGAGATGAGCCTCACGCCCCCCTCTTAGACATCGATCCAACTTCTAGACTCCTTTTGGAATTATGCTCCAAACTCCCTCTAAAGCTGACTATTGGCTGTCTCGACAATCTATATAACTTGCCCTCCCTAATGCCAATCATCACTACATGCTGGACACTTGCTCTCTTAGGGCGAATGAGCATTGCTCCATCTTGGAAATGCAATGCAAATCCCTCAACCTCTAGGATTGAATCTGAGAGCACATCGACTCTCATATCGCGAACATACAATACTCTAGCTAACCCAAGAGTATAATTTGACTCCACCTAGAAGGTGACTGCACCCACCCTTTCTACTACTAATCTAATGTGAGCTCCACATCTCACATAACAAGTAGAGTCTACCTCTAAAGCATCCTGAAGCACTAAACCCTCTCCAGTTATGTGGCATGTAGCTCCACTATCTATGTACCAACCATAGTTAGCCACACATCCAAACAGAGCAATTAGTGAAAACCCATCATCAAACTTGGCAGTGAACTCATCCATGTCATCTTTTCCTTTTGCTGTTGCTGTCATTTGCTTCTTCTTCTTTCCTTCATTACCCTTCCTCCTAGTAGGACACTGGTTAGCATATTAGCCAAACTCCTCACAAGCAAAACATTGGATCTTACTCATATCCTTTCTTTTGATGCCACTAGAAGGTCCTTCTGTCTTCTTTCCTTTTCCCTTGGACCTAGAGACCGGGGCAAGATTTTTCTCTTCTTCATCCTCTTTTTGTTTTCGAAATCCTTTTCGGATCTCCTCCTCAGTAAATTCATCCCAAAACTGCTCCAGTTCGGGAGCTTTTCTCTGCCAACAACATGTTAGGATTATTAATCCTCCCTTGTCCAAATTTGGTCATATGTCTAAATCTGGAGTCCATCCAGTCTATTTATAGTCATTAACACCATTGGGTCCACTTGGCCTAATTGGGGCACATGTTTCAGTTACTAAAGTGTGGGGAACACTAATTGAGGCTCACTGCCACTGATTGCACTTGATTGCATCAGTTTAGGAGCCTCCTAGACCAATCACTACAATTTAGGAAGCCACTGGGAGTGCTGAAACCAACCAAGGTCAGTTCACTTCAGTTGATGACTAGTTAAGCTAAGTTAGGAGTTAGTTACATTCAGTTCTATTACTCTACATTCAGTTAGCGCTAGGTTTACTTGACTGCACTCATGTGGGGTGCATTTCTCACCTACCACAGTCAGTTAACCTTAGTCAACACTGAATGTAACACTTGAGTTGTGTTTTAGAGCTCCGATGAACTCCGGTTATGGTTTAGACAAGGTCAGTTAACTACTGAGTCCTTCGATAGTGATTGAGACAAGGTCTTGGTTACCTACAGTCAAGTAGAGTCTAATCAATTCAAACTTCCTCATGTGGATTCGAATTGCTTGTGGCTATTAAAGCCATTGTACTTCATTGTAATTATCTATCTAATTACTCTTTGATTAATGAAAAGCATTCACAGCTGCAAGCCATTTTTGCACTGTTTCATTCTTCAATAACTGAGTAAATTGTGTGATCTATCATGTGAGTTGTGTGTTTGTCCACAGATCTATGTGCTCAATTTAATATGGTATCAGAGCCTCGATAGGCAAGGCACTTCTCCTCCTCAGATCTCCTACTAGATCATTTTTTGAGCAAAATTACTCCTTCCAGCACTGCACCAGAAGCGGAGAATTTACCACTTAATACCCCAAGCAAAGGAATTGTTGATCAAGCTTGCTTGATTAACTAAGCTGGGTGTGAAGAAAATTCCAAAAGTGCAGGCTGTTCGACCTTACGGTACCCTTTTTTTGTTTTGCAGGTACAACTTCGAATGGATTCATCAGTTTCTCTCACCCTGTCCTCAAACTATTTAGAATGGAAGAAGGAGATGATTTCATCTCTGATGAGACAAGGTCTTTGTCGGGTGTCTATTGGACTTGATAAAGAATATTTTAGTAAGATTGACTGGCTGAATATAAGTGATAGAGCTTTTGGAACAATAGCAACAGGACTTTCTTGTAGCTTGCGCTACCTCATTAGATCTATTGAAGACCCGAAGGAACTCTGGACAAGATTGGACAAAACCTTTGGAGTGATTGATGAGGATCATAATAGCATTTTGGAGAGAATATCCAGCACCATAAGCACTCTTGATCCAGAAATCTCAGCCTCCACTCTCTCTAATGAAGTTGTTCAAGATGAAGAAGAAGCAGAAACTTCTACATAGTCAATTCGAATTGAAGACAGTCTCCATGCAGTGACTCCTTCTCCTGATGCTCCAGAAGTTCATGAGATCTCTGATATCTCATCTTCTCATATCGCTGAAACAGAAGAAGACATTCGAATATCTGATATTGAAGAAAAATTCTGCTGCACTTCCATGCAAAGATTCATCGATGATTTTCCTTTAAATTCTGTGCAAAATTTACCAGTAATTGCTTCTGAAAGTGAAGAGAAATTTGATTTTTCTTCCTCTAATGTTGCTGCTGGTGTGAAAATATGTGATACCTTGGATATTTTGGAAGAAATATCAGATTACCAGAGTGATCCATTCGCTCCCCATGATCTATATTTTCCAGCAAATTCAGGCAGGATTGCATGCACCAAAATTTAGAATTTTGAAGAAGAAGAAAGCTGTGCATCCACCGTTTCGGTTAACCATTTATTTGAATCTGATATTAACCTTATTGGATCTGATATGATCTTATTTAGATCTGATCTGATATTGCTTGGTTTAATATATCAAATTCATAATCTTTTAGTACCGCTTGTAGCTGTTCTCATCAACGGTGTGAAGAAATAAGGACCTCCTACAAAATTGCTGCTGGGGATTTGATTCCATTTCACAGTTTTGGATCTGTTTTGAACCTATTTAGATCTGATTTACTTTCTGATCTGATATTATTTGGTTCATATTTTAAGATCCAAAAGCCTTCAGTCATGCTTGTAGTTGCTCTCACCAATTCCGGTGTGAAAAATCAAGTACCGCACTTTCTCTTCAAAACTGCTGATGGGGATTTGGTGTTAGTTTCCTCATATGAGGTTGCTGATATTTTATTATGTGATTCATTATCTATTTCAGAAGCTATATCAGACTCTGGAGCTCAAGCATTCGCTCTCAACAGTCCCAGTGCTTCTCTACCATTGATCACATGCTCATCTCCTCACAGAACTAGTAAAGAGGAAGATTTTCTGCATCCGCCTGGACATCTGCTCCTAACACTTGGGGTTGTTCTTACCACTCATGGTTTGCTGTTCATGGTTGCAACATATCCGATAGTGATTTAGACAAGGTCTTGGTTACCTACAGTCAAGTAGAGTCTAATCAATTCGAACTTCCTCATGTGGATTCGAATTGCTTGTGGCTATTAAAGCCATTGTACTTCATTGTAATTATCTATCTAATTACTCTTTGATTAATGAAAAGCATTCATAGCTGCAAGCCATTTTTGCACTGTTTCATTCTTCAATAACTGAGTAAATTGTGTGATCTATCATGTGAGTTGTGTGTTTGTCCAGAGATCTATGTGCTCAATTTAATACAACAAATGTAATGAAGACCTCCCAGTCCTTCATAAAGCCCTTCAAGGCAATGCACACCATCTCTGGATCTAGGATGTTATCCCCAATTGCATGCAACTCATGCTTCACTTACTTGATCTAGGAGAGATAGGAGGTCATTGTTTCTCCTTTGACCATCCCAATGATATGGAGCTTATCTTGTAAGGCCATCTTCCTGTTTTCATTCTTGGCCTCAAATAGGCCTCTTAACGTATCCCACATCTCCTTGGCAATATTCTTCTCACCAAGTTGTGAGATCAAGTGATCCTTCACCTCATAAAGGAGTAACCTCTGTGGTTTGATCTCATTCGACTGATGAGCTTCTTTTTGCTTGGCATTTTCTGGTATTGCCATTGAATTTGTTGAGTTCACTAGGTACCATAACCTGCTCTCCTTAAGGATGGCACCCATCCTTATCTTCCACTAAACAAAGTTTGAGACCTCCTCGAATTCGTCTTCACACCATAGACTAGATGCCATTTTTGCAAACTTTTCAGAGCTTCTCCGCAGAAATAAAACTAAACACTGGTTGCTCAGAATTTGTTTTAGGCCTACCTGGCTTTAGTCATCTTGCCTGTAGTCTAATTTTCATTTTGTTGCCACCTAATTCGCACCTTGGCTCACGTGGGAGAAATCTTCAAGCCACTGAATGCGACCTTGGGAGCAAGCTCGAGCCAAGTGCTGTGATTTGATACTCGGCTCCTTCGTCTTGGCTAATTCCTAGCGAAGCCAAGTGGGGTGGTCCCTATAATAATAATCTATGGTTTTTTTAATCTATGAAAGCACAAAACAACAACTATTGTAGGAGTTAAGATGAAATGGATTAAAATGTTAGCGACCAATCACTGCAAATAAATTACTCTTAGCAACATTTAGAAAATATACAAATTATTCAAGACACCTTGCAAAAAAGAAAGTAAAGTAGACCAGTGCCAATGAAGAAAATGCTTGTGTATGAGGGTTGCTAGGGGGTGAAACCACAGGAGAAGCAATCAAAATTTGAGGATGATTGCGAATCATTTGAGGAAGGTCTACAGGAAATTGGAGGCTTGCGTTTTATTTGGCAAATTGTGGATATTAGTTGGAAAAGCCACTTTTGTTCCTTTTTAATTTAATTTTTCATCTTGTGAGATCGTGGGCCCTTAAAGAAGCAAGTGGAGATTAGCGGACAATGTGGAAACCAAGTAGATTGTGGAGGGCCCGATCCTTCCATAGGGAGCACCGCGGATTAGGAAATGGCTGCCGTAACGAATTGAAGGTAATTCACATGACCTAAGTTGATCCACCAATTTCTTGACATGTCAAGCTAGTTGAGGGTGTTGTGGGCTCAATTTGAGGCTTGATCTTCTTATCGCAGTAGATTGACTCTATCTTGAGAACTGGGACAATCGTTTGAGGTTTATTAAGAGTTTTGACCACCCATTTAAAAGCTGTGGAGACCATGCGAAAGGCCATAGAGGTTTATGAGAATTAGAGGGGCGAAGGTCACCCTAAAACAGGCCGTAGGGATCACCAAGGAGGCCTTGAGGTCAATTTCATTCAAATAGAGCATGCTTAGCCAGTAACAACAACTGCAATTATTTAATGGAGTTATTAAACAGTCACGTACAACATTATTGCATCCTTATGGTATCAGTAATATTCTCTATTGTGGTAGAAAGAGGGGTACTGTTGACACTTCATTTTAGTGTGTTTTCATCTTTTGCAGGAAGCCACTATTTATGTATTTATGGCCATTAGTTAGCTACAAGATTTCTGCTTTATAAATCTGATACATTAAGTTGTAAACAATCATGATTATTGAATGACCATTCTATGTGTGAATACCATACATCCTATAGTGTACATTGGTCGAGTTCACTTGGTATAAGAATAATCATTATGTTTGTGTAATGCATCTGAGTCCAAGGATAGGGCGCCTTCCTTATCCTTTTTCTAGTGACTATCTTTGAAGGGCACATTTGTGGATTGAATTTGAGCCCAACACCTCTCTCTTTCATCTCCGTGTTAAAGAGGGCACATCACACCCTATTCTATTCACGTGAAGAGGCACAACGACTACAACAGTTGGAAAACAACTATTTCTCATAAGTCTTTAAGCCATGTTCCTTGCCAGCTGTGGGAACTAGAGGAATAGGAGCCATGTCTTATTCAGATTCAGAGCATGAGCAATATGAGGAGTGTTCTTTCTATGCCTCAGAGCAAAATGATTTTGAGCTGTATGATGGCAGCTATGTGTATGAGGAACCCTCTTACAGTATCTCTACCCAGTTCACATTCAGAGATGATGATGGTTACTCTTGTGACCACTTGTACAATGAATATGCAGATAGAGGGACCACACCACCAAGGAAAGATCCTTTGAAGGAAATAGCATGGTAGAGGGAAACTTGCAAGACCTTGTCCCAATAGTATCAAGCATATAGTCTTATGATGAAGTCGTCCCCAGAAGTTCCATTCAAATTTTTTGTGAGTGCTTTGTTTGGGTATAATCCCAAGAATGAAGATGTGGAGTTAGTGAAGAAAGGTGTATGCCCTCCTTGCAAAAGACCTTGGAGAGTAAATCATATATGTTTGGGTGAAAAGGAGGAGCAAAATGAGGAGACCACCACTAGTGTTAGGAAGGAGAAGCTCACAATCCTTACTGATGACGGTTATCAACATAATGAAGCCATCACCTGTTCTACTAAGGATTATCTAGAGGCATCTCTCACTAAGAACATGGATCAGAGAGCAACTACTGATGATTGCTCAAGTTTTGTAGAAGCATCTATTGATGGATGCTATGATGAGGTACCTACTGATGTCCATTTCTCTATGTTGGTGAATTAGAGAACCCACTTGATGAGACTGCTACAAGTACAAGCTCCACCGAGCTTGAAGATGATGAGGATGTCCTACGATCGATCACACTATTACCACTTGAGCTTCATGAGGTTGATCCATTGATAGGTGATGAGGAGGCTCGCTCTCAACCTTCTCCTTTTGAAAGATGAGTGAAAGGAAGATCAAGGAGGCCTTACACATTCTCCTTGACACACATGTTTTAGTGTCACAGTCTTGTTGGAGAACAACTTCATTGGAGGAGCCAGCCTCACTTGAAGCCATGGAGAAGACTTAGAAGGCATTGTCTACAATCCAAGGTAACTGCTTGCAATTGCTTTCTGATAGAGATGATTTGCTTGAGCTTGTCGAGATGTTTCATGGAGCATCCTTGAGGGATAAGGATGAGATTTGCAAGCTCAATGATGTCTTGATGGCCACCCAAGATTCTTTGAGAAGCACCCAAAGTGCCCTTCAAGAGTCCAAGATGGAGATAGAGCAACTTCACCAAAAGTTGCAAAGATCACTCATTCCTTTGTACATTCCACTCACTTATCGTTGATTATATTCAGATTCTATGGAGGAACCTCATGAGATGGTGGATCATGAGGCATATGTTGATTTGCATGTGCTTGAGAAGTTTGTAGATAAGCATGATGACGACCAAGCACATATTGTCTCCCAAAGCGAAATTGAGCTTCTTCTTAGAGTGAGTCATCCCTCCACTAAAGAGTCAGAAGAGCTCTTGTTTGATGGAGTTGATGCATCCATTAACTTAATGGATAAGGTTTGCAGTGATGATATTTTCCTCCATGATCCTTCATCCTTTCCTTCTATTTCTTCCATGTCATTTGAGGAGGAAGTTTGGGTCAAGGGTTTCTTCATAATGGTGCCTGAGGAAGAACAAGAGGCTCCCACATTCACTCCAGTTGATTCAATGATAGCACCATTCCCTTCCCAGCAGTTGCAGATGCATCCCATGCCTATCTTTGATGCCTCAACACATAGAGGTGCATATGGTTTCGACTTGACTTCATTGAGTGGGACACATGATGATTGCTTGCACCCTTTGACCAGTGGCAGAGAGTTGAGCCATTGGATGTGTTCACATGGGCAAGAACTCTGCTTTCCACTTGGTTCGGTTGGATAAAGTGTCTTTCCATTCCCTTCTTGGCTGAAATGGCACATGATTGACATCACTACTTGCTTTTATGGAGAATTCTACGATACATACTACATTTTTTGTGAGGAACATGGGCATTCTTTTCCCTTAGAGAATGCCGACTCTTTTTGTGATTGGACATGGGACTTTCACCCTTGTCACTTGAGCTTCATTGATGCCACCTTTGATTCTTGTTTGCATTGGACACATAAGAACCTTCTTGTTGACTTGTAGAGGCTTGTTTGGGTTCGGCCCTACCTTGACGATGCATATTTTGTAATGGATGGTCTCTCTATGACTCGACCTAGTATTGAGGATGACACACTTTCAGTATGGTTGCATGATCTTGTCATTCCTCATAATGGTTCTTTCATCCTTCCTAGTACCCTTCATGGCGCTAGCTTCTACATGGTGTTGAAGTTGTTTGTGAGGATGCACACTAGACACCGGGACCTTGGCATTTCTTGTGATGATGTCAAGTTTCCTCACATGATATTGCCACATGGAGATTTGCAGTTGAGGGAATGGGATCCAGGCATTCCTTTGCCTGATGCATTTTGTTGGATGGCATTGTCATTGATGGGAGTGGAATACAAGCAACAAGACCTTGGCAATGCTCATCTTTGGAGCAGCTGTTGGCATGTTGGCCTAATGGATCAAGTCAACCTTCTCTCTCATGAGTTCATCTATGTTGCACTTGGTTTCGGTTTCCCACATGGGAAAGATTTCTTTGGATGGATTTATGGTTTCCATGCATGGTGTCCTAGTAGTGGTACCTTACACCCAACATTTCTGAGGATCATTTGGGACCCTGGTATCAATTGTGCTTAGTCTTCATACTAAGTGCATGGTTTGATGGTGGTGTTGATAGAGCTATTCTTTGGAAGAATCTATGATTCCTCTCAAGGTGTAGTTGGGGATTTTCCAGTGATACAGTTGAGCACATCCCAGTTGCATTCATGATCTTTCATTGAGTATAGAAGATTGTTGTGGCTACATGGAGTGGTGGATTGATTCCATCATTGAGGCATGGTTCATCCGCATGATTGGGTTGAGTTGCATGATCCCATTCTTAATTGCTTGAGAGCAATATTGGGAAGGGAAGACTGTAATGCCCCTTTTTAGACGATCATTCCAGGGGGTTATTGGATGACACTCAGGTCTAAAATTGTTATAATATTAAAGTGTCATTTAATTAAAAAGGGGATATTTCCATGGATGGTTTTTGGTTACACGTGGTATTTTCCCTTGGTATTGGGCCCAAATGAAGAATAAAAAGAGAAGGGTCTCACTCATGGGGTCATGCTTGAATATTTGGAGATTTGTTTTTGAGACTGTCTAGGGGTCAGCCTAGAGTTTTTTTTGGGGTTGGCAAACCCCATCCATCCATTGTGGTTTAGTTTCGGTGGTGCGGCAGATCCACCCTAGATAGAGAAGGGGGATGATCCCTTCAGGGTCTTCATTGCAGCTTCATAATTTGATTTGGTATCACATTTCGAGTTGGCATCGCTTCCATGTTCTTGTTGTGTGTATCTTGGTAGCTGCTATAACAGTCATAGTTATTGTACTGTTTACTCTTTGTTATCCATAATAAAGGTGCCAACATTATTTCTCCATTGTGATGTGTTCTGGAATGTTTCTAATGTGTTTGTGGAAATGTTGATGAGAATACAAATTGCTTGTGAAAGTTATAAATCAATGTAAAAACTGTTTGATTTATAAACAGTTTGTCAAATTCATATAAATGTGGCCATCCCGGATCAGGGACATTTCATGTACTCTGTTGAGCCTAGTAAGTAGTACACTGGTTCGGGGGGCTTGACTCAGGGGTTATTTGGAGCTGGTCTGTTTTCATGTATTGTGGTGTGCAAGCTGTGATTTGTAATGACATGTCCTTATAGGTCTTGAAGAGGATGTTGGTCAGCTTCTTGGGGGAGGGGGCCGAGAGGAGATGCAATGTCTCTCTGTTTTGGGCTTTGAGGCATCTTGCGTCTCTAGCTGTCGTTTGTTGCTCCTCTCAGAGGGGGCAACCGAGAAACATGAAGTGATCTTCATGAGGGTCTCTGGTTGAGGTGTGACCTATAAACGTTGAGATCTGTAACTGAAAACCTCTCTCACAAACAGAGCAAGACAATGCTGGTCAGGGTAGCGGAAGAAGGTAAACAATAAACTGTGGTTACTACCTCTGATATTGTAATAAATGGAGCACTGGAAAATGACAGGATACTCTTCTGCCCTATTTTTGCATTTTAAATAGCTCATTTTGCAGGTCATGGGCTGTTTATATGCATTTTTTAATATTTTCTTTGAGGATACTAACACTTACAAAACGTTTTCAGGCAGTTATCTCATTGGCAGCGGCCTGCCATATTGACAAGCCATTCTCAGCTCTGAAACTTTTTATAACCTATATGACAGACAGTAGCATTTAATAATAGTAAAATAATTGTATAAAAATAAATTAAAGTTACTACTAGATATTTAAATGTTAAAGCTACTGCCAAATTCAAAATTTTAAAGATCCTCTATTGCCCCCTATCCCAGAAGTGCAGTTGAAATAGTTACTAGTATGCCAGCAAAGTTGACTGCTCTTTTGTACACCTTAGCAGAACTAATAATATGTACTGCACACCTTGATTACACATAAATGTGGTTCATAAACTTGTTAAATGCTAGGCATCTCATGGATTATGACAGAAATGTTGTCAACTCTTCTTCAGGTTAAGGTCAGTTATTGTTGGATGTCAAGAATGCAGGTGATACTAATTGAGTTTAGTGGACTGACTGGTTGCTATTACAAGCTTTATTGATGCAAATGTTTCAAGTTTTAGTCAAACCAAACATGGTGTGGCGTATAGAGTTTGAACTTTGGATGCAAGTTGGCTGTTAAGTGAACCTACCCACTGTGGAAGCCAGATCAATCAGCATGCAGCAGACCTATTTATTAAATATCTACTAGGTGCAAGACAACTCCACAGCTTGATGTGAAGCTGGCTGTAAGAATGAGTGGAGGTCCTTCTAAAACTCAATTAGATTTATGGCTTAATTTCAAATGTTATGGAATGAATCTTCAACCAATGCAAAATTGGAAGAGCAGAATCTGATTCTCTTTGTAGGAGAACCCAACCTGGTCAATTTTTGTGACTTCATATCCTCCCAACTCGTAGGATGTCTGTTGTTAATAGTGATAGAGAGTGTAATGTCTGTTTGATATAGGGTATTTGACACATCTCTATTAGAGAAAAAATTGAACGTTGTTTGGACATTGATGTTATACTGTCTACATGAAGGATATGTACAAAAGAGTATGAATTTGTAATCTAGGAAAGAAATAATTTATGAGCATTTGCTATTTGTCATTGATGACTAATTCTTTAGCTTTTCAGGTATTTTACCTGTTATATATGTCATGATACATGTCATGATACACATGCATGTTTAGACTTTTTCATAAAAGATCCTGTCAACACTCATTTATAGGAGGAATACATGAGAGTACTTAGTTTATAATTCTTTATGTACCTACGGCATTTACAGATGTGTCTTAATAATCAAGGATACCTATAGAGATCGCCCCTTTGTGCACGAGAGTGTTTTTCTCTTTTTTCAAGTACTCCTTAGTGCATGTTGTGTTCTTCCTTAGCAGCCAGCTCCATCTCCAGCACACCTTGACATGCTGTTCTCTGTTTAGCATTGACGCCTTATTGTACTGGCACATTCTTTTATATCTTTTTTTGGCTAGATATTTAGTACTTAGCATTCATTTAGTTTTTATCTAGAGATCTTGTTTATTATCTATCTGCTTTCAGCATTGATCTAGGGGTTGCTTTTGCATTCTCACATTGTATTTAGTAATTTACACTAAATGTATCCTTTTAGCCCCATTGTTTTGCTTTTGTGGTCGTTTGTTAGACATTAATAAAACTACCTTATCTTATTGTATTCATTTTCATTTTTAGAGGGTTTTCAACTTGTCTTGCTTGCTTTTTTATCACAGTTCTTCATTTCTATTCTCCTTTTCTTTTGCTACTTCTTTTCCTCTTTGATATTTTCAGTCTCTTCTTCTGTCCATTCCCAATCTTTCAATTCTTCTTTGTTGTCGTCTTCCTTGCCAGAAACATATTTTTACTCCTTTTTACTTGCAAATTTTATTTATCAGATTTCCTATAAAAAATAATCTTATCCAACATGTTAGGGAATATTATAGTCATAGATGATAAGCAAGATTCATGATGTTTTACTAGTTCTATGCATGCTAGAAGTGAAGCCAGCTGGCTTCATAATGGAATTTCTTTTCTAATAGAACCTTTTGTTTTTCAAGGTTTCAAGGCAGCAAAACATATGGTATTTGCTGGAGTTTACCCAGCTGATGGATCAGATTTTGATGATTTGAACATTGCGATTGAAAAACTGACTTGCAATGATGCTAGTGTCTTAGTCGCAAGGGAGAGCAGTGGAGCACTTGGTTTGGGGTTTAGGTATCTTATCCTCCATAGAGTTTTTTTTTCTAATTTTCTATAATATATCTTCTCTTGTTAATGGTCTCGATTATCAATAGTATATCTTTACTCACAGTTCATATATTTAATACAAAGAGGATCACAAGTATACAAAGTTTTAAGGTCAGTATTCTAATCAATGCTATAAATGATGAGGTATGGAAAGCGAATGAGTTGCTTTTAATATATGATGTATACAGATGCGGTTTTTTAGGACTTCTTCACATGGATGTATTTCTTCAGCGGCTTGAACAAGTAGAGTATTTAATATCCCTTTGCTATTTCTTTTTCAAGTATTTTGCTGCAAAGGAATTTACAACCAGATGTGATACTTCAATTAGGTTGTTCAGTCCATTTTAGTCATTCCAATTGTCATTGGTAACTAGGCAACATAATCCCTTTTCATTATTGTTTATACATTTGAATATGACAAAAGATATTTACTATGAACTGATCAGTTGCATTTTAATATGTATCAGAGAAGCCTTAAAATTTGATGCATCTGGAATCTGGATGTACATTGTTAAATTTCAAGCATCAATCCATGAATTTTTACAAATTTGGTGATTTATTTGAAGCTGCGATCTAATTGTTGGTTTGGCATTGGGCACAATTACTCTTCTAACAGAGGGTATAGCTTCAGCTATTGTTATACAAATTCTGTGTGGATTTTATATGATTGGATAAACAACTTTGGAGTCTATTTTAAAATTTCTTGGAGTCGAAAGTGGATCTGTTTGAGGGGACAAAGATACTGGCAATGTGGGCTCTCATAGAAGTCTCAAAGTTTGTAGCAGCAGTTCTAGAAGCCTGTAGAGGAACTATCCTGATCTGATTGCATGAAATTGTTCCATGGTAGGGAGCAAAACAACATAACAGTTTACAGATATTGATAGAAAAAGAGATACTAGTATGCAGTATAACCTACCCAGACTCAAAAGGGTAATTGGTGATACATCCATCATATTAGGTACCTTGAGGAAGGGGATAAGGAATGCCAGGCAATCCTCTGAAGTGGTAGAAACATTTCTGATCAGTGTTGGTTGAGATTCATTGCCATTCCTCATATGGTCAAAATTCACATGGTCCTAAGCTCACTAATTGATGGCTCCACCAACTTTGCATGTTTATCGTCACTTGTAAAATAGTGAATAAATTGATTAGTAGTTATAATCTCATAAAATGCCTTTTCTAATATATTGAGCATATAGTATAAGGCTTTCATATTTTTAGCTTCTACTACCATTCTTGTTAGCATCTTGTCAAATACTTTTCATAGGTTTTATATTTTCAGAACAATGCACAAGTAGATCCAGTACAAATTTACAACTGCTATGTTTAAGGAAATAACTAACCATGACAAAACTGATGTGGGCTTTGTTGTTCGCCGAATGCACACCAGCAGCAGAAATCTTCTGAAAGCTGTCTCCTCACTTATGAAAGTGGGAGAGGTGTGGCCTTGGGGGCAAGCACAAAGCCAGGTATTGTCACCTACTCCTAGATCCTCCGTTTAGGCTAACTCCTAACGAAGCCAAGGGGGGGTAGTCCCTAACAAAGAGTTTCGATGGCTCAATGTATTTTAAGTGTTTTTGGTGTATGGTGATGCGGATGGGTGTTGTTTAGGAGTTTATTATGGTGAAAAGTTCACAGATTCAAAACTTAAATAGCACAAAGGTATACTTGCAATAATTTAAGGACAACACAACTGATTGATTTAAGCAAAAGCATCCATAATGAAATAAAATATGCACTTCAAATATATAAATGAAATGAGCACAAGACTAGTGCCTTATCCGATGGGTAACGGAGTCAAGATTGTAGTGCTTGGGATGCAAAGATACAAGTGTTCAGTGTGTTTGTGAGATCATTTTGCAAGTGTTCTTTGTAAATTTTATAAATTTTTAGTGATTTTGATTATTAAGGCAAAAAAAGCAAGGTATGAGTCCAATCAGAAAAGTATACCTTCAGTGGCTCCCCTTGGTGACCTGACGGACCGTCCAGTATTCTAGGTTAGGTGTGCGGAGGATTTAACCAGCAAGCTAGAACTCTATGACAACGGTGATTTTTGGCGCCACCAGTAGGAATTTCCCCACTACTTGGGTATCTCTCGAAACAACGTCGGTTCGTTGGTTTATGGGGGTGAAGATTTTATTTTGGTTATCACTTGTAAGATTAACAAATTCCAATCACCGTTTTGAGTACGAATCCAACTTTTTAGGGTCGACAGAGCATACTAAGTGATGGAAAGCAACGAAGTAAATTTTATGGGGAAGGTGTGTTGGAAATATTTTATTAATTAGTTAAGAGCAAACAGATGAACCTCTCTGACAGAGAGTGCTCTTGACTTTGTCTTATGACAGAAGTTCAAGAGACTTAGGCTAATCTGTATGCCTAATGCAAGGAAAATGCAATGTAACTATGCTCTCCGACAGAGAGTGCTCTTGACTTGGGTTATGGCAAGTTCAAGAGACTTTGGTTTCTTTTTAAAAGACAAGCAGATTGTAAATGCGGAAATCAAGTGATAGCTCAAAAAGATTGATAACAATGACTTGAAAGAAACTAACTTAGCAAAAAATAAACTGAACTAGCAACTAGTGTTCTAAGCATAAAATGAAATTACTCTAAGCATGTTAATAACCAAACAAAAGGACAACCCAAGGCTCTTCCCCAAATGGGGGAAGGAAAACACAAAGCGTGGGAGGCCTTATCCCACTTAGCCTTTTTATTAATCAAGTACAATATTGAGGATTTTCAACCTTTTGGGAACTGAAAGTAAGCAAAAAACTTGGAACAAGAAGTCTTATGACTTCTTTTACAAAAAGGAGAGTGAGAAGCCTTAGATCTTCTTGTTTAACACCATCTTCATTGGGTTTTGGATCTTCCTTATGGTTTCTTGATGTGTTTCTCTTCTTCGTTGGGTAATCTCCAAGTGTTTTAGGTTCGAGTCTCTCTTTGCTTCACCTTTGCACTTTATTCTCCTCTCAATACCTACAACAAACAAAATCCAAACAACTCATGCACCCATTAGTCATTAGCAAAATAAATCAAACTTGAAAGTAATCTAAGATTAAGATCTACAAACTTAAATCTAAGCTTCAAAAACTGATCTAGATGCAAGATTTTACATGCAAAGTGGGAAAGAAGAAGAGGGTACAATGGAGCCAAAAGGGAGCAAAAAGAGGGCTGAAATAAATGAGGAAAAGAGTAAAAAAGGGGGAGCAAACAGCAGTAAAGAACGCTGCAAAAAAGTGAAGGAAGAGGCTGAAAATAATGATGAAAGAGGGCAGCCAACAAAAATGATGGTTGGATGCAACAAAAGTGAAAAATAGGGCAGCGAAAAGGGTGAAAAGAGAGGGCAGCAAACAGTAAAAATTGGGGCAGTGACAGGGGGCTAAGAGGTTGATGAGAACAAGGTCTTGAAGATGGGGAAGAAATTACAAAGAAGACAGTAACCAAGTAACCAGAAAGAGTTTTTTAGAAGCTTGTTGGAGAAGGCAAGAAAGATTCGGAACCGCTTACAACCCTGCAAACAAAATATATTAATAATGGAGCATTTGTATGGTGAAGGTATTAGATGCTGAGAGCTCCTACTTGATGCAATCCCTGAAGACACAAACACTCAATGCAAATTTGATTAGAAGCCTAAGTACTAGATTGTTAGTCTTCAATAAACATAATAATCAAATTGCAATACAAAGGTAGGGTGAAAGAGATATTACTTCACATAGGATGAAGACGCAATGCCAAAAGCTCATCAAATGACCTCCAAAGTCTCAATATTTTATTAACAATAGAAGCTTACAAAATCCAATAGAGTTTCTATGCCAAAAACTCCATACTGAAAGAGGAGGCAATGCCTTCCTTTTATACAAAAAACTGACAAACCCAAAACCTAAAACAAACTCGGCACTTGAAGAGAGCCAATAACAATAGACAAATCTGAATTCCCAATCAATGTCAAAGGGTATACAAACAACTCGAGTATACATTGAAGTGGATGGGGAGGTGGCCTCCACCTTGGCAAGGCACCCCCCACCCTTCTTTGGAAGCATCAACCATCAAATACAACGCTTCCAAGTGTATCCACGTGAAAAAAAACAAATCTGCGTGAGCTTCTTGATTGAGATATGCGGGAGTTGAAGACTGAGATAAAGTAAGTGCTAACTCGGACATCCACTCAATCCTTATCGGCGAATTATCCCTGATCCCATGCAATCCGTACGAATAACTAAAGTGACGTGGATTCAAAGAGGGGTCCATATTTAATTAGCGCAACCTCCATACTTGCCAGCGTGAGCTTCACAAATAGCGTGTGTATTAAACTTACCTTCACGTCATCCATTTGCTAGCAACATCTTGGACCAAGGGTATACCATTAACATATGATTTTATAACGTGGAGGGGGTCCACTCTTAATCATTCGCATGCATCCTTTCCCCCACTCGCTAGCGTGAGGACCTTCATGTTGACGTCACCACTCCCTCATATAATTTGCATGCATGGTTTAAATCCACGTGAGAGCGATGGTTTAATTTATAATACTATGAGTGTGGATGGGGAGCCCACTCTTAATACCACTCACCACTACATGCTAGCATGGGATCCACTTACCCTCACGTCATACTCTTTTTATGAAATAATTCGTAACCAAACTTTAAACCAAAGCTTACGCCATGTCACCTTGAAGAGGGTCGTAACTTACATGGCCCACATGCTAAGTCACCCTCCACTAATCTTTAAAATATTCAAATTTGACTTTGAATTTGACTTTTTTTTAATTTTTGGATTTAGTGCAATTTTATCCAAGCTTAGCATTTAAATGCTACTTTGATGCTCTGCTAGCCGAATGATGACTTTCGGGATGCTTCAGCTGGCTGAAACCTAGTGAAAGTGGCCCCTTGGGGTAAAGATGCTACTCCAGGTTTGAAAATGAGCCCAACCATGTCGAAAATGGACTCCGAATCACTCTTTTTTTACATTTTGAATTTTCTCATTTAAACCATTAAAAAAAGGCTTAAAAAACAAAGAAAATTATTTTTTCTCGGAATCAAACGAAACTCTAGGGGGACCTAGTACATGCTCATATGACTCAATCAGAATGCCTAGCATGATGAAAAACACTGACACGAAGGCTCTAATAACCTCCTAAGGCTGAAACATCAAGACAACTACCCCAGCGTTGGAGTTGCGAGTGAAAAACTCAGAAATTATTAGTCGTTTGTTCAACAACTAATAATAACCAAGGGAAAAAACACTTTGGGCTAGTCGGCTTGATGCTCAAGTCTGGGATGCCGAGCCTTTTATAAAAAATTAAATGCCAGGACATTTTTTACAATTTTCCCGAGGGGGTATGAACATGAACTTTACAAAAAATAAAGAGCTTAGCCAAAAACTGGCTAACTTTGGAGCACAGTGAACTTCTGAACTCTGATCTTGAACAAGTGTGCTTGTTCAATGCTTTGGCGGCTCACCGAAAAATCCACTAAGTGCAAAATTAGTGGATAACAGGGTCTTTGAATGATTCTTATTCTTTGGTATGCCATTCTCTGGGTAAAGAACATGCATGACATGGGACCTGAGTCCATCATTAGGAACTAGGTTAAAGAGCTTTGGGAACCTCATGGGTGGCATTATCTCTATGTTTTTGCCAAGAGCCTTATGAAAGGCTTCTTGTTTAAATTCTTTGAGAAGGCTCATTACCATGAAGTCATTACTTGTGGTCCTTTGGTATGCAACAATACCCTACTAGTGTTTTCTTAGCGGGAAGAGGTCTTCCCAATGAACTAGAGGGACCAACTTTCTTGTTCAGTGTTAGTAGAGTTCTGTCACCTTCCCATGCAATTCTCGCCTTTCCTTGAGCATCTTTGTGCCAATTGGACAATTTATTTGTTATGAACTTGCACTTTTTTTCAAACCCTAGGCTCCAAAAACCGTTTTTCCTTCATGTCAACCCATTTAAAGAATTGAAGGAATTTGTTTTCATTAGGGTTGGAGACAATATGTTGAAACAACCAATTAGGTACATTATATTGCCAAACCCATGTTTTTGCTACTTGAGTTTGGACCAAAAAATCCATCACTGTTCATTGATGGCTCAACTTGACCCTCAAGTAGATCATATCACATTGCTAATCAAGCTTGAAACAATGTTCATGCCAATAATGACCTTGGCAATAAATGAGTGTAAGTAGTTTGTAGAAGTAATTAGAATAATAGGCCAAATATTGATTTGAAGGCCCCTATTATTGAAAAAGTAATGGTTCTCCTTGCTGGATCTCTTCATTGCAAGGTGGTGGCCGTAGGGCTTGATGTTTTCCTTTTTGCTCAACTCTTCGATTGAAGGGTCAACTGATGGTATTGATCCTCTTTGTTAAGTAAATAAGCCCAAGCTTTGACTTTGACCTTGGATCACTAGTTTGCGTCACTAAAGCTCTTGAAAATTTGTGTCCTTACAGCGTTTTAGATGCGCTTGGAGATAATGAGGAGGAGATGGAACACCTCCCCACCATTGGTTCACACAGAACCACAGTCCACATAGGCCAAGGTGTTCACACAGAACTCTGGAATCCACACAAAACTCATATTGGTTCACACAAAACCACACTCCACATAGGACAAAATGTTCACATAGAACTCTGGTGTTCACACAGAATCACCATTACCAAGTGTTCACACATAACTCAGGTGTTCACACAGAATCATTGTTACTATCGACAAGTGTTCACTCAGAATTCTGGTGTTCACACAGAATCACCGTCACTAAGTGTTCACATAGAACTCAGATGTTCACACAGAATCACCATCACTGTCCATAAGTGTTCACACAGAACTCCGATGTTCACACAAAATCACCATCACCGTCCACACGTGTTCACACAAAAATCCGATGTTCACATAAATCACCATCTTCCCTCTTAATGAGGGGTATAATCATGAATGCCACCCCATCTCATAGTTTCAGGGAGTAACATCATCCTTCCCTCTTACTGAGGGAGTCAATCATGGAACCAATCTCGTCACTCCCTCATAGAGTGATCTGGGGAAAATACTGAAATATCAACCTTCCCTCTTAATGAAAGAGTCATCATGAAACTAATCTCCCCACTCCTTCACAGAGTGTCAGGGAGAATTTACGGCGCTATCCTGAACCTGCACACATTTCAACGAACAGAGGCATCAAATATTTCGGGGCAGACATTTCTGTCCTGCCCTATTCTAGTCATGAAATGCAAATAGATGAAATAATAACAAATGACATGATTGAATTCATGCACTTGTATGGAAGAGGATCAAGAGACTAGTCAACCCCATCATAGGGTGTCTGAGAGATCTTCACACTCCATCTCAGAGTGTCCGGGTAAAAACGTGGTATTGGAATACTCACTGTTAGCCGAGACACATGGCTAATACCAATCATGCTCATCACATCTCCCTCTGTCCTAGAATGTCTTGCTTCCTCTGCATCTCAGCACCCAACTCCCTCTATAGTTGAGCATCTTACTCCCTCTCTGGAGCTCTCGTCCTCCAGGATTATCATACTCTAATCCATCTTTCATGACTCCAATTTGCTTTCCATAGTCATCGAAGGAACGAACATCTGTATTAGAGAGACTGACATCTGTTGGAGCCTTTTGCTCCCATTCACCATTCTCTACATGAGATCCTTTGGGCCTATGGGTCATATTTCCGCATATAGCTAGATATACTAGTTCTCGTCTTCCTTCTGTTACTGTTGAACAGTCGTGACTTCCATATGCTTTGTTTGTTACTGAAGTCATCCTTCTATAGTCTGGGCTAAGAGTCACGTTCCTCAAAGCTTTCCGCTTCTAATCAATCTGCTCTCACTCGATCATCGACATGATCTATATGTCCATCGCTTGTTCCTCGGAACAAGTCTCATCATTCTTGTCTTGTAGGTCATACCAAATGATCGTTTTCCTACAAGTTAAATCCCATCAGATGGTTAGCTACATTGCATAATCAAATCCAATGCAATGACAATAGTTCATACAGGTATGTAGGCATCTTAGCCAATGCTTTAGCACAACATACACATGGTTACAATCTGGATGCTTGCTATCTCCATTATAACATACCATCAAGAGTGTGCACTACTCTAAGCATGTTAGAAGGAGATATCATCCTAGATGGGTTCATGGAATGTTTTGCAGCATTACGGGCTATATACATAACTAATACTACATTAACCTACTGTTCATCAATAAAAGGATTATATCACATGCTCAACAAACTTCTTGATTCTAGGAATATGGATATGCATATAAAATATGTTCAAACAGATCTAATCTATAAGGGCAATAAATCCAAATACTTATCTTTTATTGTTTTGTGCGTGGGCTCCCACTGCCTCCTTGTAGAAATCATGAGAGTCCTTTGATCATTGCAATCTGGATCTTCATATGATCACCTCAACATGGAGAGTACTAGAAGAAGAACTCTGTACGATTCTCATTCTTTGGCTTCTTGTGAGAGGTGTCTTCATCAATATCTGCAGTTAAAGCTTCATGCTTCCTTTTATTTGGATCATGACACTGACTGGCGTAATGTCCATATTTATGGCATCTTTGCACTAGGTGTGTGAAAATCCTTTATTTTGTTTTGTCCTGGAATAGGAATTGATCTTCCACCCTTGTCTTTCCTGTCATGAAACTTTCTTCCATTACCTTTTCCTTTCTTGACAATGCAACACTATTGTCTTCCTCGAGCTCACACCTTCCAATAGAGATCGATGTACATCCAGATGATAGTATCATAAACCCAAATAATACAAAGAGAACCTTTTCCAAATTGGAGAACCACAAAACAATCTCCTAATAGCAGTAGCAAACTTCCTTGTAGCAGTGGAAAACTTGCTTTAGTTGCAGTATGTTCAAATGAGGGGAGGCGCCCTTCTATTTATACTTTATGTTGCCATCTTTTCTAATTTTCAATTGGGGTCGACTTGTCTTATTTACTGGGGCCGAATTCTCTTTGCAATAAAATACATTTATTATTATTATTATTTCTTGGGCTGACTTGTGAGGATATGCTTCACGCAACTACTACAATAACACGAGGGACTCTTAAGACTCTAGTCTCTAACTCAACATTATAAGTGTCCATGGTGACTCAATACATGTGATGTTATACATTATATTGACTCTTAGCGCTTAGCTGCTCAAATATATGGTGAGTTGCACCAAGGAAACGTCCTTGGTTTGGAGGATTTTTGAGTGAAAAACCCTTTTGAATATTTACTGTCGTGAAGATGCAAATGATCCTAGATAAAAAACACTCAAGGGGCATTTCCATTGTGCAATTGTTATAGAGGATCTTAATACATCTTAGTTACATATATAGGATACATCTTAGTTACATCATTACATTACATTACATCGCAAATGGATCACTTGATACAAATGACATAATTTACATAATTGGCTTAGACAAGCCATACATTGAGCCTTTTTCTGGATGACTAACACTTTTACCTAATGATGCATGACTCGTACTCGGCAAAGACTTGACTGGCATGTGACTCGTCGACTCAAGAAAGACTCGGGACAGACTCGGTAAGACTCGACAAATAGGAAAATAACTTAAAATATGGGAAATTTAGACACATTAAAAATGTTTTACGAAAGTATTTTGATTTTGGAATATATATTAAGGGTTTACATTAAAACACATTTACAATTTTTTTCAATACTGTCTGGTGTAAAAATATATGTGTTAGTAACATCCAATGTTGAAAAAATCGGCAAGGGTCTCGAATACAACTTCTTGACAACATCGGCGAAAAAATCGGGAAAAATCGGCAAAAGTCGGCAAACATTAAAAAATACAAAATACATTCATTTTTTTTCAGAATTTAAACTTTTAAAGCAACAATAACATCAAATAAACACATTGGAACATAAATATGGAGAACGCATTGATATATATCATCATCATGTAGTCATGCCAAATGTAAAATGACACATCAAAGTTGATACTGTATCATGAAACATCATAGTTCTCGAATCAAGGACTCAAAAGTGGATAACCAATACAACATGACATCACATATATAAATGTATGCGAGGAAAACTAGCATCTAGCTATCTAATATCAATGCTCTCTTCCCGA